>SDVV010003697.1:0-21028 GCA_016164225.1 Gammarus roeselii | reverse complement strand
TGTGGTGATGCGATGCGGCACTGGTGAAGAGGAGGGCAGGCTGGAGGGTGTTAGACGGATGTGGTGATGCAATGCGGCACCGTAAAGAGGAGGGCAGGCTAGGGAGTGCTAGACTGATGTGGTGATGCGATGCGGCACTGGTGAAGAGGAGGGCAGGCTGGAGGGTGTTAGACGGATGTGGTGATGCAATGCGGCACCGTAAAGAGGAGGGCAGGCTAGGGAGTGCTAGACTGATGTGGTGATGCGATGCGGCACTGGTGAAGAGGAGGGCAGGCTGGAGGGTGTTAGACGGATGTGGTGATGCAATGCGGCACCGTAAAGAGGAGGGCAGGCTAGGGAGTGCTAGACTGATGTGGTGATGCGATGCGGCACTGGTGAAGAGGAGGGCAGGCTGGAGGGTGTTAGACGGATGTGGTGATGCAATGCGGCACCGTAAAGAGGAGGGCAGGCTAGGGAGTGCTAGACTGATGTGGTGATGCGATGCGGCACTGGTGAAGAGGAGGGCAGGCTGGAGGGTGTTAGACGGATGTGGTGATGCAATGCGGCACCGTAAAGAGGAGGGCAGGCTAGGGAGTGCTAGACTGATGTGGTGATGCGATGCGGCACTGATGAAGAGGAGGACAGGCTAGAGGGTGCTAGACTGATGTGGTGATGCGATGCGGTACCGTGAAGAGGAGGGCAGGCTAAAGGTTGCTAGACTGGTGTGGTGATGCGATGTTGCGCCGGTGAAGAGGAGGGCAGGCTAGAGGGTGCTAGACTGATGTGGCGATGTGATGCGGCAACGGTGAAGAGGAGGGCAGGCTAGAGGGTGCTAGACTGATATGTTGATGATATGCGGCACCGGTGAAGAGGAGGGCAGGCTAGAGGGTGCTAGACTGATGTGGTGATGCGATGCGGTACCGTGGAGAGGAGGGCAGGCTAAAGGGTGTTAGACTGATGTGGTGATGCGATGCGGCACTGGTGAAGCGGAGGGCAGGCTAGAGGGTCCTAGACTGATGTGGTGATGCGATGCGGCACTGGTGAAGAGGAGGGCAGGCTAGAGGGTGCTAAACTGATGTGGGGATGCGATGCGGCACCGGTGAAGAGGAGGGCAGGCTAGAGGGTGCTAGACTGGTGTGGTGATGCGATGTTGCGCCGGTGAAGAGGAGGGCAGGCTAGAGGGTGCTAGACTGATGTGGTGATGCGATACGGCACCGGTGAAGACGAGGGCGGAATCAGTGAATATCGCAGACCAAAGCATGTAGAGAAATATTCTGCCAGTAGAGAAGAGTGTGGCAAGTGAGGATAATTCGTGATTGCATGGTAAATGAAAGATGTCACCATGGATACAAACTGAGCGACAGGCGACCACAAGCACTCGCTAACAATGACTCTCTAAAGACATGCACTCTCCCCTAAATAGGAGAGTGCATACATTACTGACAGTATCAATGGCAGATTCATTCATGACTGTGAAAACAGGTAAGTGAACATCAAACGACCCAGCTGTTGTCATATGTAATGTTTAACGATCAACACTAGTCAATTACATTAATCTTGGAAACAATATAATTATAACTGATTTCTTTAGTTCGAAAACGCTTATGCTATCTGTCGTTTGCGGTCCCTTTTAATCGGAACCTTGATTGACCCTGCTAATGCCTGCTGAGTCGGATAAAGTTCCCTAGATGAATCTTTCTAAAATTATTAAGGTTTGAGTTGGTAAACTCTGAGCGTGGCCAGCTGTTCGGGTAAACTCTGAGCGTGGCCAGCTGTTCGGGGTAAACTCTGAGCGTGGCCAGCTGTTCGTTAGGAAGAATCGATCGGTTATTAGTGACCCGAGGGAGCTTGGTAGGTAATTCTTTCTCTATTGGGTCGAAAAAAGCAGAGATGGGTTTTACTTTCCGCAAACAAAGTGCCCTTTGGCAATAAAATTCATTTTTTTTACTATAGTCATCTACGCAATATCGTTCATTTAGAGAATGTATTTTAAACTTGAAGTTCATTCAGTCATTATGAAAAGCAGATGAAAATACAATAGATTCAACTCCCGCATTAGTTTTGTTTAATCCGTATAATTTGAAATTGTCTCTTTGATTATTGTACAATAGATTTGTTCTAGCAACATTTTCCTGTTGCAGTATTCTGAAGCTGTGATTAAAAAAAAGGGATAGAACTTTGCAAGTGTATTCCCTTTTTCCCAAAAAGACATCATGATGGACATTTCATGTCTAAGCTCTTTTTTTTACCGGAAAATATGACCACCTTCGTCTCCTTTTTAATTTTCCTTGAACGTTTTTCCCCATAGAACTTTCCACAAAGTTTCCATGGTGCACAAGCATGCTCTGCACTGTTCGGAAAGTGTGCCGAGCCTCGGTGCGATGAGCTGCCCCACTCCCCAAAGTGTGCCCGAGCCTCGGTGCGATGAGCTGCCCGACGCTCCAAAGTGTGCCCGAGCCTCGGTGCGATGAGCTGCCCCACTCCCCAAAGTGTGCCCGAGCCTCGGTGCGATGAGCTGAACCACTCCCCAAAGTGTGCCCGAGCCTCGGTGCGATGAGCTGCCCCACTCCCAAAGTGTGCTCGAACCTCTGTGCGATGAACTGCCCCACTCCACTCAATTCGTGAGCCAGAAGGCGCACGCTCCTGTAATTGTGTTTGGCAACTGAGTAATCGATACGCGAAATCTGTTAGCCAAAACACAGCACATCAAGCGGATTTAAACATATTTGCAAAGGCCTACGATTGTAAATCCTAGTATTTATGCCATTCCTGATTGGAATACCATGTGATTGAAGTAGTATAAGCGATTTGGGAGAAAATGATATCGGATCCCATATATTCTTTTCACTTCATGTAGTGTTTTTGGAATAGGCCCTGCGTCAAAGCAAGCAATATTCCGCAAGCAAACAGATTCAGGAAATTAACTTGACTAGGCATAACACTACGGGAAATTTTCATGTCGCAACGGTTGATGAAAAATATATAAAAAAAATGTAAGAAAATGGGAGAAAGGGACGTAATTGTAAGAAATGGATGAAGATGTGAGTAAACGAAAAACCAATTAGGGAAATTAGAAAAAAATCTAGAAAATGCAAGAAATGCAAGTAAATGTAAGAAAATGTAAGAAAATGTAATAAAATAATAGAGAATGTAAAAAAATAAGAAAACAATATTTAAAAAGATTTGGAAAATGTAAGCAGATGTAAGAAAATGTAAAAAATGTAAGAAAATGCCAGAGATTGTAAGTAAATGTAAGAAAATAACAGATATTATAAGATACTGTGAGAAAATGTAAGGATATGTGAGAAAATTCAAACAAATCAAGAAAATTCATGTAAATGTATGGCAATGTAAGAAAATGATTTCAATGTAAAAAAAATTAAGAAAATGATTGCAAACGTAAGCAAATGAAAAAATGTAAGAAAATGTAACAAAACGTATGAAAATGTAAACAAATGTAAGGAAATGTAACAGAAGTAAGGTAGTATGAGAAATGTATGAAAATGTTAGAAAACACAGAAGTAATTAAAATAAATATGTAAGAAAATAAAAGAAAATATGAGAACATGAAATAAAATGTATGAATATTGAGGAAGAAGTAAAAAATTAGGAAAATGTAAGCAAATTTGAGAAAATATAATATATGTACGAAATTGTGAGAAAATGTATGAAAATAAGATAACAGACGGACAGATACAGACACTAGGCCGAAATCCCCCAGCAAAGGGGGTGGCCGACGGCAAAGCGCACATCACACTCTCATACACTCACACTCGCACACCTTAGCTCTTTTGCGCAATAGGGTACGGCCGGGGACCCCGCAGCACACCCTCCGGGTCATGAGTGCGGTTCGAGGTCAGTGTTGGCAGCAGAGCCCGACAGCGCGACTGATTTACCCCTGCCGCTTCATGATGACCGCCCCCCCCCCGCCCACCCACAACCAACCCATCTCTCGACGATATGCATAGGGCGGGACAGCACATCAGGGCAGAGTCAAAACTCATCCGTTCACTACCGTTCTCCACTCACGCTTATCCATTGCACGATTTATTGCTACCTCCACACTCACGTCTCTACTTCCTAACGCCCACTTCACACCATCCATCCACCCAAACTTCGGTCTCCCTCTAGGTCAGCGTCCACTCGCCTTTGACTTCAACACCTTTTTCACCAATCTGCCTTCATCAATCCTCACCATGTGCCCGAACCATCTCAGAACACGCGAATCAACTCTGTCCTCTAACTTCTTCACCACACCCGTTCTGATGCGAACCACTTTGTTAGTGAACCTGTCTCTCAGCGACACTCAAGCCATGCTTCAAACATTTCATCTCGAAAACAGTCAACCTTCTTCTCTCCTCTGCTTTCACCCCCCAAGTCCTGCAGTTCATTACGCTCTTCAGTACACCCAACATTTTACACCCCTCCTCCACTCGCAACTTCACCTCCGTTTCTCCTAATTCAACTGCTCCACATGAAAGCCCAGATCCTTAAAACCTTGAACTTCTTCCAACAACTCTCAATTTAGGGTGACACTAATTTTGCTCGCATCGACAGTCCTCGAGCATCTCATCTCTTTTCTCTTACCCACGTTCACACGAAGCTTCCTCCTCTCACACACTCTACCAAACTCAGACACTAGCCTACATAGCTTCTCCTCTGGATCCGCAACCAGGGCCGTATCATCCGCAAATAGCAACTGGCTCAGCTGCCAACTCCGCCCATACACTTCCCACAGCTGCAAGTCACGACCCACCACACTCGCGTTCACCTCTCTGAACACTCCATCTATATAGATATTGAACCGCCAGGGAGACATCACGCAGCCCTGCCTCAGTCCCACTTTCACTGAAAACCAATCACTCACCTCGCTTCCCACTCTGACACATGCTCGACTGCCAACATAAAAACTCTGCACCGCTTTCAACAAACGTCCACCCACTCATAACAAACGCAACACCCTCCACAGCGTCCTGCACCTCTTCCCTGGTAATGTCCGTCACAAGTTTTTATCCCAAAACTGACTTCCGAGCACCACCACCCGAAGCAACAGTGTCAGCCTCTTTGTCATCCACGACATTCAACACCTCATCAAAATACTCGGCCCACATTTTCCGTACATCACCACTTTCCAACAATAACTGGCCGTTTTCGTCTTTCACCAGCGGCCCTTTTGGCTCTCCTCATCACCCGCTTTATCTCGTTTCTCCTTCCTTTATGGCCTTCATATGCCACCATCGACTTCACCGTTCCACTGCCAGTTTAACCTCCTCGTGTTGCCACTCGCAAACTTTCCTTCTGCACCCGCCCACACGGCGCGCACTACACACATTCTCCGCACATCTCAGCAACGCATTTCTTAACGTGTTCCATTCTTCCTCCACGTCTCTCAGGTCCTGTCCTCTCACGTTGTCATATTCTTCTCTCAACGCCTGTTGTCCTCTGCTCTACTTCTCACATTCAGTTTACTCACTTTCACTACCTCTCTTCCTCTTCCCACTCTTTTAGTGCCCTTCCACCTCTGTTCCACTCCTAATCTACTATCCACCAGCAGATGGTCAGACACTCCTCCACCGTTCCATCTCAACACCCGCACATCCAGCAGCCTACCCACCACTCTTCTCGATATCAGCAAAAAATCCATCAGCGATTCTCCACCACTGCACCACGGGACATCCTTAACCATATGTACTTGTGAATATCTCGCTTCTTGAACAAACTGTTTCCGACCACCAACTCCTGCTCCATACACAGACCTATCAGAATTTCTCCACTCTCATTTCTTCCCGGAACGTCATACCTTCCTATCACATGTTCCACCACAGCATCTCCGACTCTCGCATTAAGGTCACCCAGTACAACTACATTGAATTGACACTCACTCAGGTCCGTCCAGAATTGCTCCCTCTCCTTCTCACTCCTCTCGCTACCTGGACCATATGCACTCACAAATATCCGTCTTTCTACGCTTAACTTGACATTCACCCACATCAATTTTGAGGACACCTCCTTCCACTCGGTAACGCTGCTAGCCAACCGATCACTCAATATCAAAACCACGCTTTCTCGTGCCCAACCTTCATCCACACCAGACTTTCTTCCACTTAACATACCAAACTCACATTCTCCCTTACCTTTCAATTTCGTCTCCCTCAGCGCCACTACATACAACTTCCTCCTAACAAACATCTCACCCATCTCCCTCCTCTTTACATCATTCGTACTACAGCCATGCACATTCAGCGACTCTAAAAAATAGGGTTCGGAGAGGTGTGAGCCTCTCCTTCCCCCTCTCGTCATGCCGTCTTTGATGAAGGGTTTTACAGAGAAAGTGATTCCTAGCCCCTTCGCCCGCCCCTTTTAGTCGCCTTCTACGACACGCAGGGGTTATGGTTGATTCTACTCCCGGCTACGGGCGCCCTTTTAGTCGCCTTCTACGACACGCTATGGATACGGTAGCAGATTCTAGTGCCCCGGCTACTAGGCTACAATAGTATTATAGCTACCAGAATATAAAGGTATGCAAACATTTATAGTGACGGAATCAGATCCTTCAAACAAAAATTTATCTTCCCTATCTCGGTCGACATGTATACATGAATAACGCTAAGTGCGTTACTTGCACAGCGGAAATTAGCATAATTCGTGTTTACCATTGAAAATTTCACAAAATATATCAATATTGTGTCTGTATGTTCCTCAGTATAGAAATGCTCTGAACGACAATTTGTCAGTTAGTAAACAACGCACAACGTGAACACCAACAAAGAATGTACACGCGATCACAAAATATATATATTTTTGAACTATGTTTCTATAACCATATTGAAAATGTAAACCATCACAATGACAATTTTTTGCAGTAGCTTCATCCACTGAACGAGCTTCTTCCCGATTTTCTTATCGAAAGGAATAAGTGATAAATGACTTCGAAAAGACCCACTAGAAATGTTAGAAACAAATCGCAGCAAAAACAGCTCCATCAAATCCATTTAGTAGTAACCAGTGGGTACCCAAAACAGCATATGTCTTTTTGGAAAATATAATCACGTATGTCAAAAGAACCCCAAAACGGAGAACAAACGTTAAAATTCCCCTTAAAAAAAGTCCAGAGCCTTACCATAGTTTTTAGCGAGGATTTTTCATCCAAGGTAGAGGAAACAGATCAAACGCAGAAGAAATTTCAGCACACATATAAACGCGATGGTTTCTTGAAATATAATATTTCCCAAGGACAAAATTTTGAAGGTCAACACCATCAAAATGAGTAAACTAAAGTAAATATTAGGGCAAATAAATTTGCTAATCAAAGGTTCCAGTCCTAGCTCGGATAAACTAACAATGCTTTTTTATCATATTTCATGCTTGTTCTTCCTTAGGAAACAATTTACAACACAATCCAAATCCTGAACAGTTTTCATTTTCAGCTGATCAATTTATATTTTCAATGCTCTGACACCAATATAACATTGAAAACGCTGGTGTTGGTGACAATTTCCATGTTTTAACCATCATTTGTTAACTAAATGATCGATCAGCTTGATATTTTTCTCTGAGCAGTTACTTGTACTTGAAAATGTTCATTTAGTCGGTGCTGTTTTTAAAGCTATTCAAGTTGATAATTGGGAGTATATCCAGGTGTTTATTATCTGTTACCAGAGATGTTGTTGCTTAGCCTCGTTTTCCACAAGTGAACTAAATTGTTGTTGCTTAGCCCGGTTTCCATCAGGGAACCACAACTATCACACTGTGGGAGGGGTAGAGAGGCGTGACCGGCTTGAGGGCGATGTGGAGAGGCTGTCAATAGATCTGGGCAAAAGAGTATCTGGTCACTGTCAGATTTCAATGAGATGAATTAGCACTAAGAAAAACATATAAAATTCAATAAAATGCAAAGGAAGGAAGAAAATTTACGAAAATGTAAGAAAAGAATAGTAAATGTAAGAAAATGTGAAGCTCTTAATATACTGGACTTCAATTGTAAATGCCAGAACTAACTTTTCAATGTTACTCGAGAACATTTGATCACCATGACCTAATAGTGATATTTTTCATTCATTTTTGCCGTCACTAAATGGTCAATTGGATGTATTGAACTTCTCAGAAAGCTGGCTAACCAAAGGTAAAGATGTTTCCATTCATTTCATTTACTATAAATCCAATCTCTTAGACAAAACTGTCCTGACGTGGGGAGAGCACATGCATTTCTGATCAATATACCTCTAAAATTTTAGACTATTGGAGTATCAGTATGCCATACATCGAAATACTTTTTGTCGAAATATAATTTAAAAATATATGCAGGAACATAGCAACAGCATTAAAGCCACCATCTGCTAGCCCTTATCTATTCATCAACTAATTCTAAGAATTGATCCTTTCATGAAACAACATAGAGGCCTTTTCACCAATAACATCAAAAGCAGCTCGAATAGACAAAGACGGAGATTAAGCCGCCCTAATATTAAAAGAAACTCATAACTACTCTGCTGGAGTATTGGTATCTGATATATCAGACCACCTGCCTATCCTTGTAATTCTGAATAACATTTCAATTAAGGAACCAAATGATAAATGGGAACAAGTAAACACCGATAAGTAAATAGTGTAACAATAGTAAGTCGGTATGACAAATTGAATCAATAAAATTTCATTGATATCTTAAAAAAAATGAGTCATCTTGCTATCAAATAATTTACTTCTATAGTAGGTAAAAGTTATGTGTTTTTCTGTCCTTTAAAAATACAAAAGTCTCTCCAAAAAAAATAACAAAGCCCAAAATTACTGCTAATATTAAATCAGAAACGAGAAGGTAGAGTCAACATTTTTTTTTGTTCATGCAAGGCAAGATGCGGAAAGTTAACTATACCCAATTTAGAAGCCTTGTTACTGGCTTGATTCATTCATCTACACGAGCTTACTCAGAAAATAAATGTTTTGAATAAAAAAAAAATCAAACGAACGCGGAAGGTGATCAATGACGTTCTTAGACCACATAACCATAAATGCAACCATCCTTCATAAGCAAATCATTGCCAACAACGAATGTTCAGATGATTAAGATAAAGCTGATATACTCAATAAGTACTTTGCAAAGGTCGGGAAGAATATGGCCGATAGTACCAGTACTAATGAAGACGACCATCTTGAATACTAATCGAAGAACAAATTTTGTTGACTCCTTCTACTTTTCATATGTTACTTTTCAAGACATCACCTTACTATCTTATCTCGGAAAAGGTTAATCTGGAAATATCACAAGTTGTTCGATCAGTACTATGAAGAAATCATCAAATATATTATCCCCAATCCTAGCTTCGCTTATCAACAAGTCCTTGATACAAGGAAAATTTCCTAACTCTTTAAAAATAGTTTGATTGACACTCATTTATCATGGTGATGACTAGACTTATGCCGGAAATTATCGACCCATCTCAGTCCTTCCCTTATTTTCCAAAATATTTTGAAAAGATATTCACGAACAACAATTACTTTACCTGAATGTAAAGCAACCTGCAAGAAAACCAGTTTGGCTTTAGAGCTAATTAAAGTACAACTCAAGCGAATTGAATCACCTGCAGTACCGATCTGTACATTATCTACTTGCATTCCTCCATTCAATATGAACGAATTAATTGCCTCAATAGACAAGGAACTCGATCATGTAAACAAGTGGCTAACTGGGAACCGAATTGAAATTATTGGCAAAACACACTACATATGATTTCCATTTAGACGGAAGATCAATTTACCACTCAAAACCATTGGAAAAGACATATTTCACGAGATAAACAGCACTAAATTTCTCATTGAAATACTTTGATAAAAAACTATCTATTCATCTAAATTGTCAAAATCTATAGACATTGTTTATAAATGAAATAAGTTTCTCCCTCAAACTGTTCTTAAACCTATTCATTTCACGTTGTTCCAGCCATTCATGATTTGGGGATTCGAAGCCTGGTATGGAAAAAAAGATAAAATATTTGCACGTCAAAAAGAATCTATTAGAGATATAAGTAATTTTCTTTTCAATTCTCATGCTAATCAATAAATATTTAGACTTTGGAAGATCAATGTAACTTCCAAATTGCCCTATATGCGTTCAAAACTTTTTACAGAAACTATGATCAAGATCTATTCAATTCAATTAGGAAATTCTCGGATGTTCACAATCATTATATAATAAATGCAAAAAATCTTGTAATATCCCTCTATAATGGATCCAAAATGGAATCCAGTATCCACTGCAACTGTGTTAGAATATGGAACTCGCTAACTCCTGTTCACTGTCAAAAATGTTTCTCTTTCACTCCTTAATTTGGAACTGAAAGTTTCAAGTTAGCGCTTTACAATTTTCTCAATCTCTTAATAGTATCTGAATTTGTAACTTTGTTAGAAAGATGAATTGCTAGCTCAAAAACCTTACAGTGCTTTCGATGTTTATTTTTTAATGTTAATAGTATTCTTTCGTCAAATAGTATCATATTTATTCAACTGCCACTTGTTGTTTCCAGTTTGTGTCTAAGATTAGTTAATCTGGATATATTTCTTTGGACTTTCAGTTTTTTTGGGGTTAGGTTAAATAGATAAGTTAGTAGGTGAGGATTAGTAAATAATGAATAGCTTGAATAGGTCCTTCAATTTTGTACATTAAAATATTTTTACTGTATAATGAAATCATAACATGTTAACTCAACAATCTTGTTGTAATAATCTGTTCCAGGTGTTCCATCCCCACTATCAGGTTTCTGGAAAGTAAACAACCGCATACCACAAAATCAGATTCCCTACTCCCCCAATCCCCGAAACCTGGTCCCAGCTTCCGTGGCATGATCCCCAGCAGCTCACCAGCCAAAAGTTAATCATTAAGGTGACAGGAGCAGCGCAGAGGCAATGTCGATTGACCTGGCAATGAGCCTATTTAAGAATGTTGGACGGGCTGACCTCCTTTGAATTATTTTCTTTGGTACTCGGTGAGCGACCAACTATCCATGTCTTCTGAGACGAAAGTTGGCTAAAGTACTCCTGTTAATATTCTGTACTTGTTCCTTAATAACATCATCATGATCCGTAATAAATCTCAGATCGATTATTTCGAGTTCACTATAATGGGCTGCACGCTTTTGAAAACATAAAAGTTTACGATGTTTTTATCGAACCGAGAGTAGTCAGACCTCAGCATCGGAAAAGTAGAGCGTAGGCAGCGGTTACAGACATTTGCAGTAGTTACAGATTTCACCTGGTACCACTTAAACTCTTACTAATGAGGAAACGACATTTGAACGATGCATCGGGATCATCTTTGCAGAGGAATCAAACAGAGACAATTAAAATGCAGCTGCTGCTGCTGCACGAAACGGAGGAAAACTTAAAAAAAATGTTGGAAGCGATAGGGCAAATGTTAGTGATGATTTACAGAGTTTTTCAGTTCTTCTCCACCAACAATAAAACAATAGGGTTTCTAAGTAAATAAGTAACCACTGTCATTTCCCAAAAGCTGGTAATTGGTATAGCATGCAAAAAAGTATTCGGCCGCAATATATATTTTTTTTACACGCCAGTAACCAGAAAATAATCTACATAATATAATTATAAATTATATTGCTCTCTATTATTTCCTCGCTATAAAATACAATAAAAAGTTAAACTGCAGTCTATTATTTCCTCGCTATAAAATGAAAAAATATATATTGCGCTGTATTATTTGCTCACTTGCCCCGCTCGCAAGAGAGCCTTATTGTC
This sequence comes from Gammarus roeselii, assembly GCA_016164225.1. Classification (NCBI taxonomy): domain Eukaryota; kingdom Metazoa; phylum Arthropoda; class Malacostraca; order Amphipoda; family Gammaridae; genus Gammarus; species Gammarus roeselii. The sequence continues at coordinate 9,304 of SDVV010003697.1, read as the reverse complement.
CTGGCATGACTTGCGCTTATGTTTCGTCCATATATAAATAAAATTAACGAATCAATAAAGTTTGTTAGGAACTTGACGTCAATTAACCGGCCGAGCACCGCAGCTGGCGTTCTGCAGGGCCACCTGTCATGGTTTATAATTAATTACGAGTCTCCGTAATCATATCGTGGGCCGGAAAATTTAGATTTGTATGCATTATATCTTAAAATACTACAAAATATCTGGAAAATATTCATTTGGGAGCATTTCTTGGATCAATAACACATTATTAAACAACAAAGCTATAACAATGATCGGAGGGAACAATGACTGTCTTATTCTGCATTTGTTACTATTATGTGTGTGAATTGAAATGGAGTTAAAAACTGATCATGTTATAATATATGTTGGCCAATAAAAAAAGAGCAACATTAAAGTAATTTACCATGTGATGGACAATTATTCATCACTAACAATATAATTTGTTTGCACCATCATGTGTTGGAACTATCAAGTATACTCTATATCATAAACACAAAACCAGCAGGTATACGACTGTGATATTGGCGCCTACATATGTGCACGTCAATGTTTGGATCGTTATTTGAAGTGATTCAAGGCATTCTCCGTTCAGCGTAGAAAACTAACTGTTGAATTGACGAAAAAGTACGTTTCCACCTAAGCTGGATGGTGTCTTGGTAAATGCGCTTACAAAGAAGATGATGCGTCTGTGCTTTCCTCTCGCTGGGTCACGGTCCATTTGTCAAGGCTCGAACAACCAACAAGCAGCACAAAAAACTAGCCCTGCAGCTGTATAGGAACACCAATCGCCGCGCCCCAAACACGATTTTAAATTCGACTCGGGAAATTTTGTCCTTAACAGAGCCCATATCTCCTCCTACCAGTTAAAAAAAACACAAACGGTGGCTGAGTCTGAACTCCGTAATGCTAGCTGATGAGTCATGGAAGGCTATTTGCATTATGTTGAAAGCAGAGATGTTTTGATCATAAACAATGCAGATCTTCCATGAGATGGAACCGTGTTTGGGCTTGTGTAATTATTTATATATGTGGATATGCTATTTATATAATAATACTATGAAATGTTATCTGAACATTATAAACAAAATGTCTGTCAAAATAATCAGAATTTGTTCAATTATAGCTAACTATCTCTCCTCTTGTCGTCTCAAAATGATGTTCTACATATTATAGGGAAGCAATTCACTGGAATGCACGATTGAAACTTTATAAGAGGGCTCCATTTTATCGCTCTTGAAAGTATCCATTGACTCCATATCAGAGTCTAGTCTCCAATTTCCATTTTGAACTTCAGCAATTTGTTTAGCTTAGTGATGTCATAGCATACCGGCAGGTTTCTGATGCACTCGAAACTTTGATAATAACTTTAGATACCAAATGGAAGAAATTTCATCCCGTACGTATTTTGGGTTGAATACTTTGCTACCAGCACGATTATTGCTCAGAAAAAAAATACAACTTGGTAATTGCAGCTAGGAGGAAATTGCGCTGGTGAATCATTCAACAATTGATTCTGAGGATGTTGAGTTTCAAATAAGCTTGAATAAATTAACTTGAGTTTGCCTATTTATTCTAAAATGACATATGTAGGAAAAATGAACGACATAGGTAGGAAAAATGACAAACGTACAAATTTCTCATATTTCTTGATTATTTTTTTGCATTCTCTTTAATTTTAAAATATTTTATTTTAATTTTCCTGCCTTTTAGTGCATTAACGTAGGTGTAATTTCAAGCATTTTCATGCACTTTCCTACCATTCCAATTATTTTCTCAGATTTTCTTATGTATTGATATTTTTCTCAAATTTTCTCACGATTCTCGCATTTTCTATCATTTTCTTACGTAAAAAAAAAATTCTACAAATTCTTACATATTGATTTTTTTACATTTTCTATCATTTTTTTAAACATTTTCTTACATTTGCTTACATTTTTCTATATTTTCTCACATTTTCTAACATTTACTTACATTTTCTTACATTTTCTTACATTTTCTTACATTTCCTTACATTTTCATAGTTTTTTGAAGTTTCCTACATTTTATTTCATGTTCTCATCTATTCTTACATAATTATATAATCGTACGTTTTTTTCCTTATCGTAAATTTCCTTACAGAACCTTGCATTTTCTTGCATTTTCTTACATTGTCTTAAAATTTCTTACCTTCTCTTGCATTTCCTTTTTTTTATTACATTTTTTTTACAGATTCTTCACACTCTCTTACATTTGTTACCTTTTCTAACATTTTTCTACACTTTGCGACATTTTTCTACAATTTCATAGATTTTCTACAGTTTCTCACATTTTCTTAGATAGACGGAATATTCTTACATATTCTTACTGTTCGTTACATTTTCTAACATTTGCTAACATTTTATAACTTTATCAAACATTTTCTTACATTTTCTTACATTGTCCATAATTTTTTCACATTTCCTTACTGGTTTACATTTTATTTCATTTACTATAATTTTCTTACAGTTTTTTTGCATTTTCTTACATGTTATTACAATTGTAACACTTTATCACGTAAACACTGGGCAACATTTTCTTAAATTTTCTTACATATTCCTACATTTTTCAAATTGTCTCAATTTTTCCTACATTTTGCAAGAGGTTACGACATTTTCCTACATTTTTCTACATTTTCTTATCTTTTCCAAAATTTTATTCCATTTTCTTATATATTCTTACATTTTTTTTTTTTTTATTCATGACATTTACTAGCATTTTCTTTCATCTCCTTACATTTCCTGGCATTTCTATTCATTTTCTTGATTTTTCTCACACTTTCTTACATTTCCTCAGGTTATAATAATTTTCGTACATTTCTTACATTTTTTTACATTATCTTACATTACTGACTTCCTTACGTTTTCTTATATTTTCATTCGTATTCATACATTTTCTTACATTTTCTAACAATTTTCTTATTTATCTAACATTTGTTTCCATTTTTCCCACCTTTTCTAACATCTTCGTACATCTGCTTACATTTCCCACTTTTTCTAACAATATCGTACAATTCCTTACGTTTACATTTCCGTTCATTTTAAAAACAAATTGTACGTTTTCTACATTTCATATGGTTTTCATCATTTTCCTATATTATCTTACATTTCCTTGCATTTCCTAGCATTTTTATCAATCTCCCTACATTTTCTTAACATACCTATGTTATTTTACATTTACTTACATCATCTTCTATTTTCTACAATGACTTACATCTCTCACATTCCCTAAATGTTCTAATATTTTCTTACATTTTTCAAACTTTTCTCTCATTACCCTACATTTTCTTACATCTCCAACATTTTCTTACATGGGTAACAATTTCTTAGATTTGCTTCATTTTTGTCTACATTTATATCATTATCTCAAATTTCACCACTATTTCTTGCATTCTCTGCATTTTCCAATGTTGTGTTTCAATTTCTGTAGTTTTAGTTGATTTAACGTCAATTTCTATCAGTTTTATGCATATTCCTACAATTCTCCAACATTTCTTACATTTTCTTATATTTTCTTGTTATTTTAAAAGAAATTACAATTGCCTAATTTTTTCTACAATTTCTTACGTTCTCTTACATCTTGTTATATTTTCTTTCACGTTTCCATTATCGTTCGTTCACCATTTTTCATACTTTTCTTACATTAACTTGCCTCTCCTGCATTTTCTCACATTTGCCTAGATTTTCTTACATTCTCTTACATATTCATATATTTTTTTATATTTTCATATAATTTTTACTGGTTCTCACATTTCTTACCTATGTAATATTTTCTTTAATTTTCCCACATTTTCAGACATTTTAATACATTTCTTCACATTTTCGTACTTTTTTTCAAATTTTCTTATATATTCACACATTTATTATATTTTCTTACATATCTTTATATTTTCTAACACCTGCTTCCATTTTTTACACTTTCTAACATTTTCGAACCTTTTCTATCATTTGTTTACATATGCTTACAATTTGCTACATTTTCTCACAGCTATGTTAAATTTCCTTTAGATGATTACAGTTTCGTACATTTTCTAAAGTTTTCTCACATTTTCTTACATTTTTTTACATTTTCCACAACTTTCTCACATTTTCATACATATTTTCATATTTTTCTTCTATATTTTCCTTCATTTCCTGACATTTTTTAACGTTCTATTCATTTATTAAATTTTCTTACATATTCTTATATTACATCACAGTTTCTTATATTTTCTTACATTTGCATACATTTATTACATTTTCTCACATATGCCTAGATATTCACAAATTTCTCACAGAGTTTTATATATTCTAGCTTTTACTAATATTTTCTTACATTAGTTCATTTTCCTACATTTCCATACATGTTTACATTTGCCATACCTTTCTTACATTTTCTCACATTTTATCACATTTGTTACGTTTTCTTACAAATTGAAACATGGTCCAATATTTTCCCACATTTCTCCCACACCCCCACAGTTTTCACATTTCAGATACATTTTCCTACATTTCCAACATTGTCCAACAATTTCCTATATTTTCAACCTCTTGAATTGTTTTACATTTGCTTACGATTTCTCAAACGTTTTTAACATATTCTTACATTCCCTAACACTTATTATATTTTCTAACATTTTCAAGCATTTTCTTACATTTTCTTGCATTTTCTCGCATTTCCATGTATTTTTCTTCTATCTTCTTACAATTACTTAAATTTGATTAAATCTTCTTACATTTTTTTCACTGTTTTTCCCTACATTGTCATACATATTCATACATTTTCTCAAACTTACAATCATTTATATCATTTTCTCACATTTAGTAAACTTTCTATTTTTTTTTACATTTACTCACATTTTTCCTACTTTTTCTAACGGTTTCTTTCACTTCCTTGCATGATTACAATTTTTTATATTTGCTATCATGTTCTTACATTTCTTGCATTTTCTTACATAAAACAGCATTTTATTGAATTTTCTTAGGACTTCTTATATTTTCTTTCATTTTCGTAAATTTCAAGACACTCACTTACATTTGCATACATTTCTACATCTCTTACATTTCCTTATAGTTTCTCTCTCATTCAAACATTTAGAAGCACTTCACAACAATTGCATGATTTTTCTTACATTTATAACGTTTTCTTACATTTTATTTCGTTTCCGTGCATTTCCTAATATTTTCTCACATTTCCTTACATTTATTACATTTTCTTACTGTATACTAAATTTTCTTACATTATCTTGCATTTCCTTACATATTCATACCTTTCTTACATTTTCCTACTTTTAATTACATCTATTTATATTTTCGTACATTTTCATACATTTTCTCATATATTCGCACATTTGCTCTCATTTTTTTACATTTTCTGACATTTACCCACACTCTCTTACATTTTATAACATTCTTTACCATTTTCCAACACTTTGTGACATTTGCTTTCATTTTCCTACATTTTCCTACATCTACTTACATTTGCTTACATAATTTTTTTTACAGCTTCTTACATTTTCTATACTTTCCTCGTATTTTCATATTTTTTTCACATTTTTCTCAAAATTTCTTACGTTTTTTACATATTCCCACATATACTAACATTGATCTACATTTTCTCCCATTTTCTTACATTTTCTTACATATTCATACATTGTTCACAGTTTTATACATTTTCCTACATTTTCCTTAACTTCCTAGGCTCCTTACAATTTCTTACATGAGCTTACATTTTCTTACAAAATTTTGCATATCTAACATTTCCATGCAATTTCTTTTTTTTTTCATTTCTTCACATTTTCTAACCTTGTATTAAATTTTTTAAATTTACTTACATGTCCTACATTTTCCTATATTTTCTTTCCTCTCATTACATGTTTACATTTTCTTACATTTTCTATCAGTTTCTTACATTTCCTCACATTTTATAAAATCTTACATCATACCTATTCAAACATTGTACTATATTTATCTTACATTTTCTAACGTAGTCCTACATTTTTTCAAATTTTCTTACATTTCCGTACATTAAATTAATTAGGATTCCACGGAGATATAGAGTCAACCTGAGGGCTCCTCTTCACTTAGGGTATAATCATGTAGAAAACATGTTACAGATGATTTATCACATTAATGACTGTTATATTTGAAAATGAAAAGTGAAAAACAAATGGAATACATAATTGAATACAGACAACGAACGTCACTTTCATCATCGTTAGTTTTAATATAATTGAAATAATATTGATGAGTTACAACAATTTTTTCATTTATGCAGGAAAAACAACGGAATGCATCAGTTAGTTTCTATCAAACAATGTGAACAAGCGAACAAATTACTAACAAATACTATTTCCAAAGTACCGATAACAAATTTAAGTCACATTTAATGGGATAAGAATAGTAAGGAGAAGAATCAGTTAAGGTCATTCAGCATTTCAAAAAAAGAGAAAAAGGGATGAGGGCTACAGAGGTTACTGTGCACGTGAAGGCCAGCCATGAACGTATTTCTCATATGCACTTCCGAGGTGCTGCATCAGGAGTCATCCAGTACACGCCGGCTGTCGACCACAACACGTCGGAACTTGGTCTGCTTACGTTGTCGAGGCTGTCCTGGCGTAGCACGTAAGCATTCATGTTGCCATCGTAGGACCGGGGAGTACTGAATTTGTCCGAGTGGTCTCCTCTTGCCTTGCGCAGGACAAACATAACTTGCGAGCGGGTGGGGGTCAAACTTTCATTGACGAAGAAAGGTGTTTTGAATTCCCTACAAGCTGACAATGTCATTCTTCAAATCTCTCTCGTGCAGCTTGACGAGGATGTTCTTTTTATCAGCAGTCTGAGTGATGAGTTTCCGTCCAATGCGATGAGCAGACGAGATGTCACCAGAACTCATTTATATTCTAAGGTTATTACGTGTAAGCTCGTAAACAATTCCCGTGCAGTTTTCCCCTCGGAGACCGCAGACACACTCGCCTCCCGTAGGCCGAGTTAGAGTCAACCTGATTCTCGAGAATATTGAGGCGATCACGCAGTTTTTTTACCTCCTTGTCCTTAGTCTCCGCGTGTGTCTGTAGGTCTGTGACCGTAGCAGACAGTGCAGAGATCTTGCTACTCTGCCTGGTACCCCCTTCTTCGATCCGTTGAACTGCATGTCCGGCAGCTGCAATTATTATTTTATCTAGTGCTCTGGTTTCATTGAAGACTTCAGATAAATCGCTGTCGGGGAATTTATAATCCACTTCACCCAGTTTGATTGCAAAAAATTTTGTCGAAGGCGCGAAGTAGTACCAAAAAACGTACCAAAAAAGCATATCAAGCAGAAAATAAAGCTGAGCTGAATGCGTGTGAAGAACTCGTCGAGGGGAGATGTAAGGCGGCCTTACGGACGGACGAACAATACAACATAAGGCGCGGGAGACTGACCGACAATCACTCGTATGGATGGTCACTCAACTTCACTGATAGTATAACAAATATTTCATTATAGCTTAATTGGTAATAGTCACTATGTGTATTGCGAGTAGAAGGGGCTTTTGGAGAGGTTTTCCAATCAGATCTTCATTATTCCATGGTCTAGTTCTAGAATTATTTGTGGAGCCCGCTTGTTTACGTCCGCCCTCGGCGATGCCAGGTCTATTATCAGGGTTGGGACTTTTGACGCGATTGAGGTGACAGGATTGGCCGGTAAGGGATTGGGGGCTATGGGATTAGGGGCATTATGAGACTGGAGAAGGGGCAATAGGATTGCGGGCAGTAGAGTACCTGATTGGTATTTGAAGGTGATTCAATCCTAACAGAAATGAAGTGAGAACTGGGAATTACAAGCTTGTGGGCGTAAAATAAATGAACTTTAACAAAAATCATCGTTATTTTGGAAGTGCTGTCATAGAATCCGTCGTCTTTAACACAACGTGCGTTATGTAATATTCCAAACGTGAGGGAACGTGTGCAAGTAAACAGCTTATTCTGAATCAGTTGTTATGCGAGCTCACGTATATGCCAGAGTTAGAACCAAGCTTTGATCGAGATACATTTGCTAACATATATCTAAAATAAGCTTCGAGGCTGACAAAAAAATGAAAGGAAACGTCTTTGATAACTGTAGGGGAATAAATAATCTAAACCTGTTAATATGAATTAGGAGTACAATTATATAGAGGACCGACAGAAAAATTGAAATCATTTGAGTGATAAAACTATTAAAATATCTTAGACATTTTTCGACAATGAATGAAATACGCGGAAAAGAATTTCGAATATTCATTATTCAACAAATATGAGATTCCTGATCTTCCAAACACACGCAGTGCTCTGTTGCAATGTTCCATCGGACTGAATTTCAGAAATATCAATTGCGTTAATAGACACATGAAGTGAGCAAGCTAAAAACCAAAACACACTCAATCATGGACAGCCGAACTGCCCTTGATTGAGTGTGTTTGAGGCAATAAACGCGCCGTGTTCACTTGCCTGTATACTTGTGCGCTAGACAAAAAACACATTTATTTGATCAGAATGCAGAAATGTTCCTATACCTGAATGTGATAAAATGGAAATTTGTATCAAGGTTTGCTTGCACCATTGCAGCGTTGTCTTGGATGCCAACATATTGCGATATACCAATATTGTCAATGCTATTGGCGGAAGTTTTGTCATCGGGTCGATTGTGTTTTCCTTTAGGATACGTTGCTCTTTCATCTCACAAATAACTTTCCAGATTCTATTTGAAGTTTGAAGTCGGTTCGATGTTTCTGAGATCACTGAATATTGGAGGAGAGCGTTTTGTGAGCAGGCTCGAGCATTGCGCAGTCCTGGTAAATCAGAGGACACTGTGAGTAACAATCTCCCGATGCTTGACGGGTGACCAATACATTTAATACTCAAAAGTAAAGAAGTTTGCAGTGGCATCCGAAGAACTATTATATTGTTCTCAGTATAAATGCTTGCGGAGGCAGAAAACTGCAAGTCAGGAATTGATAGAATACGCTTGCTATTCATGATTTATCAATTAATGCAGACAGTTGAGAAAACATCGAATACAACTACTGATCATTTTTATTTGTCACAATAAATTGGCAGTTATTTACTCTGGAGACTAGACGTCATAGGAAACAATTGAGGTTCAGTTTTAAAAGGAGAATTCATATGATCATAGCATTAGGGACTTCTAACAACCAGTTTGAGTCATTAATCCCCAGTCGATCGCCGTTATCGAAAATTTGTACCTTCATCATTAAATATATATATATATATATTTATATATATATATACCTATTTACATATACATA
>SDVV010003696.1:0-21031 GCA_016164225.1 Gammarus roeselii | reverse complement strand
CACAGAAACACACATTTGCCTTCCCATCAGAAAATTACGAATCCAATCTAACAGTCCATCTGGAATACCCACACATCTCAGTTTGTCCAACAAAACCGAGTGACTGACCACATCGAACGCTTTTGAGAAATCCAAAAAGACCATATCAACAACCATTCCTTCATCTACCCGATCAGCAACCTCGCCATAAGTAAGCAAAAGTTGGTCTTCAGTGCTCCTTCCAACCCTGAAACCAAATTGGCCCCCAGACAAAATGACTGAATCTTCCAGAAAAGACACCAACTGGGACACAATAACCCGCTCCAGCACCTTACAGCAAACAGAAGTGAGACTCACAGGTTGGTAACTGAGAGGGTTACTTCTTGAACCAGACTTGAATATAGTAACAACACGAGATTCCTTCCAGGCCTCCGGTAAAACTCCCAGGTCCAATGATTTTGCAAAAATCAGAGACAAGGGCAATGACAGCTGCCAAGAACATCACTTCAAAACACCAGGGTGAATGCCATCAGGTCTAGGGGCAGAAGATGAGTCTAAACCAGCCAGAACCTGGGAAACTAACAGTCTAGTCACACAAATCCCACTGAATTTTCCAGGAAAAAGCTGATATGGGGTAGGGCTGGCAGGATCAGCATCCACAAGAACAGACAAAAAAAAGTCTACAAACAGCTGACTCATGTCTCTTTGACCAGCAACAACCTCACCAGATGGGAAGCTTCAGAGGACCAACAGAAGGACAGCCCTTCTTTCTTCCTCTGATATTGGAGTGAAACATCTTGGGAGTAACTGAGAAGTTGTCTGCTAATTTCTGCCATAGAGACACTGGCTGTGACGTGAAAAATTTCTGTACTCAAAATTGAGCTCACTAAATCTTTGCAAGGACGCCAACACCTCCCCATGCCGCCTACCAAGCTGCCCCCTCAAAAGCTTATACTGCGCCCAAGCCCCAGATCTTCTGGTCATCAGTTCCCTAGGAGGGCCCCGCAACCAGCTTGGTTGAGAAGCAGAGTCTCAAGTGGGAACAAACTTGTTCACAAGAGAATGGACAATTGTCTGAAACAAACTATAATTCTCCTCCACAGTGCCCTACTAAAACTCGTAATGCCAGTCAACACCCTCTAAAACCTCTCTCATGCTCCTGTAATCACCTCAAGACCACATAACTGATTTCAAACCAGGATCCCCTGCAACATCATTCATCTGAAAGATATACTCCACCAAGAGGGGCATGGTGGCTTCTTTGTTGTACAGTGTGCTGTTCTTGAATTTTTTATTTTATTTTTTTGTTTTTGTCATTCATGCGGATGGTTCATGTGATAGCCAATAGTGCGCACTAATTCCAGTTCCTATACCTGTGTTAACATTGCTGTTCTCAACAGCATACTGGCGCGCATGGCTGTGCTGGCCTCCCCCAGCTCTGCTGCTCCCCACTTGATGTGCTCCTGCTGGAGGGGGCTGCAAAGGTAAGAGACAAAGGTAAGAGACCCCCGAAGAGGAGGCAAAACTGCCACAGAAGACACCCGATTCTCCTCCGTAGTCAACACCAGATCAAGAATGCTACTCGAATCAACAAAAGTACCTTCCATCACCCACTGAGTGAGTCCAAGCAGGACAAAACAATCAAGTAACTGGGAATCAAGGGGAGGGATATAATTATTAAAAACATCTGCAGACCAATCCAATGAAGGCTAGTTAAAATCCCCAAGAACAACAACCTCTCCGCCAACACAAAACTCTATCAAGAATTCAATCAGTTTAGCATTCTCCTCAGCTGAGTAGGAGGGAGGGCGGTAGGCCACCACAGCCAGAAGATCATAGTCAAGAAGGGAAATGGCAGCAACATTGGGTAAAGTCACCTCAATTGGCACGAACTTCTAATTGTTAGCAACATACAAACAGATGCCATGCTTCTTCACCTCCCCCACCACATCCCCCCTCACCAGCTGAAACCCTGGCAAATCAACAAAGGATGAGGACACCGAAGAAGTCAACCTTGACTCGCACTCGCCCACCAACTGCATATCCCACCGCTGCACCATATGACCAACAAAAGGGACCTTATTCATCAGAGAATTCAAATTGACACAGCACAACCTCAGACAGGAGAAATCCATCTGCAAAGATGGAAAAAGGCAAACAAAATGACGACAAGACTCACAAAACTTTCCAGGGAGTCAGGAAACTAGGCCCCATGAATGGATCTCTAATTGTTAAATTAATTAATGTTGATTTATTTATGTGAAAAACCTGAAGGGTATTCTATTTGCTGAACAGGTTAGGACAAAAAACTAGGAGTGAATGATGAGGAATCTTGAACTATTGAAATTATTTATTTACAAATGAACTAAGATGGTAACCAGCAAATGATACAATCAATAGAAGTCTTTGGCATATGAGCAACAATAAAAATTCACACGATGGTCAAATATTGCCACTCCAAATAGGGTGTTCAATACTATGCAGAGAAGTCTCCCAATCAAGTTCATCTTAGGAAGATTGGATGGTGACTTTTGGAATGAACTACTACCAATCATAGGAATCCCTCAGCTATAGCCTACAACTAACTTACACTCAATGAAAGAAGTGGAATGCACTACTGTTCCAAATGCCCCCCCGGTAATTGTTTGTCATGGGCACAGCCGTGGTCCTAGCCACTCTAGTATTAAATAACCAATTAAAATTATTATTGGGTGTTGTGAATGTTGTGTGAGGAGCGGAGTACAGAATGGAGGTTCCTCTGCAACAACAGAAACACTAACATGAAAATTATGTACATTATACATACAAATATGAATGTTGTGGACCTCCTAATCCAATGCACACAATACTAACTAATATGTAATTCATTCGACAAATTAAACAAGATCTGTTGTGCTTCAAAACTGGCATGAAGGCCTCTCTAATTGAATCTCTGCAATCTTAAAAGCTGCTTCCAAAATATTGCAAAAATACGGATCAAAAAGGGAGATGGTTTCAAGATGCGCAGATTCAGCTAGCCTGGAGATAGAAGATTGATAAAGGACCCCTAAATTAAATAAATACAGTGTTGTAAATCAGATGAGTTTTTCCAGAGCAATGCAGCTGTACAAGTGGACAGTCCTAACTTTTATATAATTGATTGGAAAAAATGGTCCCACCTTGAGCCTTGTGTCATGCAGACCTATCTGCAGGACTCTCAGGGTTCCAGTGAAAACGAGGAATAACAGGTCAAACACCAGCCAGAGATGAGGTTAGAGTCAGCCGGTAGGTGAGCATGAGCCCCTATGTAACTCTTAAGTTGAAGTGCCTTTTCAGTAGGTGTCAACATAGGGCATATACTGAAATTAATAGTTTAATATAGGTGCTTCATCTGCAAGTATAAAGCAGAAACACGGGTTAGGAAATGCCGGGTATTTCCGTTACATCGTGTGTTGGAACAACTTGGTAAAAATGTGATTTTTGGTCATCGTCTTCTGACCCTGAGGTGCTCGGCATGGCAGTTGATGTTTTCTTGCTGATTTTTGATACTTCCTCCAACAGCTCTCCTGGTCAGTGTCAGAGGAACACGAGGGGGTCCCTGCATCTAGTTCCCTGAGAAGGACACATTTAGACTTCACAAGCAATGTTCTTTTTGGTTTGAGTAGATGGGTCTTCCATGCACCATGTGATGGATAGGTGCAACAGCAGCATTTGAATCTGACTTATCAGAAGAGGATCCCTTCCTCCCGCAATGTTGACTTCCAAAGGGCTTCTCTTCCCACCACCTGTGTTTCTTATGGTGCCGCGGCTGGTTTCAGGTCCAATCTTGACAGGGAACTTGCAGTCAACAAATTGGCTGCTGTCACTCAAGCAGTAATGTTCACAATGCTTTAGAGTTAGCTCTGAATTTGCTGTTGCAAAATTCCGTTGGGTCAAACTCACTGGCTAATCCAATCATAGGTCCTTACAAAGCAGAAATCTTATTCCTGGCCTCTAGAGGTAACACACAGGCTGATCAGACTTTGAGTGTGTCCATTATTCTGTTGGCATAGGCGCAGCATTCCTTGATAGCAGCCAACTCATGGGAGGCCTCATGCTCAGCCTCCAAATCAGTATTTGCCCTGTCTGTCTTTGCTTGTGACATGCTTTTCAGTGCAGGGGAGTTAGTTGCTCCATCTTGGGGCAACTCACTCTCAGCAGGTCCGTTCCTAGCAGCGGGGATGTATGCAACACTCTAAGACGATGGTATTTAATTGATGTGGAAAGTGTAACTGTTATAGCAGTGGCAACATGAAGAAAATATAAAGCAAGACGACTGCAAAGATGTTGTAATTAATTTAACCAGCCAGGTTGACTTGCATTCTGGCATTGAAAATTTTTACTGTGGTATCAGAACTCAATAGTCCCAAGTTTTACCACTGAAACAATGGTTTCAACAAGACTCTCAACAGAGCACAAAAATAACACAAAAATTTTTACTTCCCTTAGGATGGACAGGCAACAATTCAATAAATGTAAAACACAACACAGTGTCAAATAATGCAACCCTGAACCAAATAAACAGACCTGTAATACACTGGGCAGGGAACAGAACTAAGTGAGCGCAACCCAAGTAATTCACTTGATGACCAACTGGACATGAAAGTACTAACAATACATTTAATGAGCCCACTCAAGTCTTCACGATGAGTACAAGCTCACTATTGTACAAACACTGCAAGGCATAAAAAGCTACGCCCTCAGTAGTAACATAAGAAATGCTAGCTAAGCAGTTTTCCAGCAAGATGCTGCACAATCCCTCAGCTAACAGAGTACTGGTCATGGCACCAATAAATGTTACGGCGTACCTCTTGCTTATGATTATTAGATTGTAAAGTAGCACCCAAGAACCCTGATAGAGTATCAGGAGAATTGACTAAGGGCGAGAGATCTTAGATATTCCTGATATTAAAGAAGCCATGATTAGATGACTGGGACTTCTACCTTGCTACTAATTATTGACGTGACAAGTGAGTAGGGGACAAGTGAAAATTGCAGGATCCTGTCTGGCTTGAGTGAAGAAGAGAATCGCTTCACAACTGCTTAGAAAAAATGAAACTCTTTAAATAATGCAATTATTAGAGAAACAGTCAAGACATGAAACTGCAGATTTCATAAACAGGAAACAATAGACTCCCAAATGGCTGTAATGGCCAGCGGCAAGAGTGAGAAACAATTTGCTCCACTTTGACAAATATATAACGTGTCCTCTGCCTACAGGTGACTTGGTGACTACAACAAAGGCGCCAACAAGGCCACCCCAAGCAATGGGTACAGCACCAATACAAAAAGTAAACACCAAGATCCTATCACCACACAAAATGATTGATTCCACTGTCAATCATGAACACTTTGAGTTTCTTTAGACACTTGTGCTCACTGTTCTGTCCCAGTGACTGGCACCAGGTAACTGCTTATCAATTTAACACATTACAGTCTAGGGAAGAACATAATTGTGTTATGCTTATCAATTTAACACATTACAGTCTAGGGAAGAACATAATTGTGTTATCACCCGCACTACACCGTTAGAGCTCCATGAGCTTACCACCACCACTAATTTCCTAGGGTAGAGTTTATCACAAAGGGTAAATAGCCAATGTCTGAGATATGTTCGTAAGGGAAAGGGTCACTAGGATTCCAGTGAGAGAGCACATTTAAGTTTCCACACACTGTCTTACATAAGTTCAGTGCAGTGCAAAAGTCTTCTTTCACCCGCAGGTATCAGTTTCAGTGCACAGAATAACCCCTGTCAAGCAGGTGAATAGACCAGGTTGGCAGTGCTCAAGTCTGGCGTGGATGACCAGAGTATCACAGCAACCCAGTCACATCGACGTCAGGAACAGTAGTTAAGCGGTGTTCAAACAGGAGGCGTAGCAGCTCCACGCTAAGAACCCACAAGGTTCACAACAAGATGGTGCCGAGCTGGACTTCAGGTGCAGACTTTAGGTGGCGTCCAAGCCGCCCCATGCACAAAACCCATGTAAAGAGTCCATCCACTCAGTTTCTTCAGCCAGGGTTGCGGTGTCAATTATTAAGACATTGAAGCATGCAAGCACAAAATTTAGGAATACCAAGAGGTTAAATGGCACGCAGGTACAAGATTTATACACAAACACATTAAAGATTGCGTGAATAGACACTGTGTGTAACAAATAAATTTATATCCATAGATATAAGGAACCAGTGACACTCGAATTCAATATTAAATTTAATAAACTATAAAAATTGTAACATTCAACTTTGCTTCATAACAACATAAGGTTAATTCAATAGGAATAACTTCTACTTTGAGCAAGAATAAGTATGGTCAGGAAGTGCCACGGTTGCTCAGACTGCACCATCCCTCAGAAGGTGGTGGATGCGCCCTTGTCCTGGCCGGTTCCGTGCTACAGCCAATATCCGAAATCTGAGATGAGTCAGGAAAAGTATTAATTTACAACCTCAACTAGAGAGAAATAACCTGCAATCTAACAAGAGCTGATATGCGATACTAATACTTTCGTCAATGGATGCCAACTTTGCAAGACAGTTGGATTCCAAAACGGAATTAAGACAACATGCTTATGCATAAATATATGGAGACTGAAAGGTCTAGGTATAGAAATACAATGTGTTTGAATATAGAAAATCTTCCTGGATTGAAATATGAAATTAATCATTGTGTTTAAATATGAAATTATTCTTTGGGTTTAAATATTGGCAAAATATCCATTGGGTTTGATATGCAAAATATCCATTGGGTTTCAATATATTCAATATATTTATTGGGTTTAATATAAATATAGGAAATATTACACAACTGGGATTGCCTCAAAATTTGCCATCTGGATGGCAATCAGTAATTTTTCACTGGATATTGGTTTTTATTTAATAGAGGTAAAGTGCACGAGACTTATTCGGGGTGACACGAATGAGTGCTATCTGAATTGGGCAATACAGACAACTTTCATCCTCACCATTATAGTCCAACTTAGTGACGCTGCTGATGAGCCCAGAACCGTAGTCGTATGCCAACATGGCACGCTCGGAAGACCGTTTCGACAGATGGCCCCTTCCTCCTGGAGTATATTCCCAAGTTCACCCACCAAACGGTAGGAAGCTAGAAGGCGGTTATTGGGTACACCGCAGGGCGCGTCCTCTGGATACTTCCAGTCCCGCCCAATGTCCTTGCTAGATGTGCTGGAGCAAGCAGATGATATGGCACGGATGGACAGACCCCAATCTGGGACCAAAATCAAAGTCCTGCTATAGGATGGGGTGCGTCGTATCTCACGGCTCATGTGCCCACGCCAACCCAGCGCGTGAAGAAAGTCAAAGATGGTCCACCTAGGCTCAAAGCGCACAACCTCCTCCGAAACTGCCGTGCTTATGACCTACGACTCCTGCCTGCAACAAATTGAAGCCAAAGCCGCAAGAGCAGACAGTTCTGGCTGACGCTTCCTGATTGGTGGACTTGGTCATGGAGGAATGAGAGTTTAATTTTTAAGAACAAGGGACAAAAGTTTGCCAACAGACTCAAACTCATCGGCTCACAATTTTTCCCAACACTATGTGTTAACACTGTAAAGATTATAAACCAATATTTGAAATAGCAAAAAAATGACTCATAAACCACTTGCAGGGAGGTGTCAAGTATTGCTGGTCTGGAACGTCATGATGTGGTCACTTGCACCACAAAGGTTACATGGGCAAAACCCCACACCATATGTAAAAACCACAAGCGTGAGACACAAAAAAGTACAATGATAGCGCAATCAAAACAGGTAGCACCTAAGGTTATGCACATGTCAAGAGCAACAGCGGTACACAGTAAAATAAGACAGAAGTATACACTGTCAGGTCTAGGCAAACACAATTTGCCTGCTGTGGATCTGCTGTCCTCGCCTTTGCGGTCGGCTGCGGTGCCTGGTGGCGCTGCTGACGTGAGTGTGCAGGGTTGGGGGGGGGGGCGGAGTTCTGGGCGTGCTGGTGGTCTTGTGGGCAGCTGGGCTGCTGTAGCGGGCGCTGGTTTGGCGTGTGGCTTTTGCCATACCAGGCTGAGTGGTCAGCCTGTTTTTTGTGGTGTTTGTCGGAGGGGTTTCCACTCAGAGACCATGTGTTTGGGTATTGAGGGGAGATCAATTGATGCTGTTCTATCAGATTCGTCGGGTGCTGTAAGGTATATCTGTTGTCACTGTCGAGGCTGCAGAGATAATTCAGAGACTCAACCATCTTCAGGAATCATTTTCTCGATTGCTGGTGGCGGTTGGAGCATTGGTGGGGCAGGTTAGAGGTGTGATGGCAGGTGTGAGGAGTGGGGGCAGTTGTGAGTCTGCTCAGGAAAGTAAACAGACTGGTCGTTTGGGAGGCCGTGCCACTGATGGTTTCTCTGGAGTTAGGCTGTTCAGGGCGGATGTCCTTGAGGAAGTGAGGGAGCTGAATGAGAGGGAGACAAGGAAGTGCTCAGTTATACTGAGAGGTTTTAGGTGGGAGACCATTGAGCTGGTGGAAGCATAGTTACATGATGTGTGCCATGTCTTGGGTGTCAATGTTGTTCTGACTGACTTGGTCAAGATCTGCACTACAGGTCTGTTCAGAGCAAAGGTGACCAACAATAATTCCAGGCACAACCTGCTCTCACAGGCCCCTAGGCTGAAGAGCTTGGATGGTTTTAGGAGTCTTTACATTCAGAAAGACCTAACCTACAGGCATCAGAGGGTGACAGAGGAGAGAAGTGAATTCTTGGCGGCTGCTGTGGGACGGGGGGCTGATCCCAGTGCTGGTTGGGGTGGGCCTGTTGTTGTTTCCGGGGATTCCTCTGGTTGTGCACTGGCTGGTTATTATCGAGGCGGTGACGGTCGCGCTGGGGTGACTGCGGTGGTGAGTCGTGGTGTTGGGAGCGGTGTGCGTGGGCGTGGCGGTGCTGGTGACCGCGGGGGTGCTGATACCTGGATAGGTGTTGGTTAGGGCAGGGGGGATGCTGGCGGCCGCGGTGGTGCTAGCGGTGGCGGTGATGCCGGAGTGCGCGGTAGGGTTGGGAGCCGTGGTGGTGGTGCTGGGGGCAGTCGTGGCTCTGTTGGTGGAGGTCCTGGAGCTCTGACTGGTACCCATGGCATCCCGGGTGGCCGCGGAGGCAGGGCTTTAAACTAGCTAGTCGGTTTTTGCAGATGGATTTCTCCTGTCTGAGGTTGTGCTGTGTCAATTTGAATTCTCTGATGAATAAGGTCCCTTTTGTTGGTCATATGATGCAACGGTGGGATGTGCAGTTGGTGGGCGTGTGCGAGTCGTGGTTGACTTC
The DNA here is from genome assembly GCA_016164225.1 of Gammarus roeselii. Lineage (NCBI taxonomy): Eukaryota > Metazoa > Arthropoda > Malacostraca > Amphipoda > Gammaridae > Gammarus > Gammarus roeselii. Next base: position 11,754 of record SDVV010003696.1, on the reverse strand, counting down.
TTCGGTGTCCTCATCCTTTGTTGATTTGCCAGGGTTTCAGCTGGTGAGGGGGGATGTGGTGGGGGAAGTGGAGAAGCATAGAGTCTGTTTGTATGTTGCTAACAATTTGAAGTTTGCGCTAATTGAGGTGACTTTACCCAATATTGCTGCCATTTCCCTCCTTGATTATGATGTTCTGGTTGCGGTGGCATATCGCCCTCCCTCCTACTCAGCTGAGGAGAATGCTAAACTGATTGAATTCTTGATGAAGTTTTGTGTTGACAGAGAGGTTGTTGTTCTTGGGGATTTTAACTTGCCTTCATTAAATTGATCTGCAGACGTTTTTAATAATTATATCCCTCCCATTGATTCCCAGTTTCTTGATTGTTTTGTTCTTCTTTGACTCACTCAGTGGGTGAGGGAAAGTACTTTTGTTGATTCAGGTAGCATCCTTGATCTAGTGTTGACTACAGAGGAGGACGGGGTGTCTTCTGTGGCGGTTTTGCCTCCTCTCCCAGAGTGCCACCATGCCCCTGTCTTGGTGGAGTATGTCTTTCAGATGTACGATGTTGCAGGGGATCCTGGTTTGAAATCAGTTATGTGGTCTCGTGGTGATTACAGGAGCATGAGAGAGATTTAATAGGGTGTTGACTGGCATCACGAGTTCCTGTATGGCAATGTGGAGCAGAATTATAGTTTGTTTCAGACACTTGTCCATTCACCTGTGTTCAAATTTGTTCCCACTCAAGACTCTGCTTCACGACCAAGCTGGATGCGGGGCCCTCCTAGGGAGCTGATGACCAGTAGATCTAGGGCTTGGGCGTAGTATAAGCTTTTGAGGGGGGAGCTTGGTAGGCAGCATGAGGAGGTGTTGGCGTCCTTGCAGAGATTTAGTGGGCCTAATTTTGAGTACAAAATTTTTTCACGCTACAGCCAGTGTCTGTATGAGCAGAAATTAGCAGACAACTTCTCTGTTACTCCCAAAATGTTTCACTCCTATATCAGAGGAAGAAAGAAGGGCTGTCCTTCTGTTGGTCCTCTGAAGCTTCCATCTGGTGAGATTGTTGCTGGTCAGAGAGACATGAGTCAGCTGTTTGTAGACTCTTTTTTGTCTGTTTTTGTGGATGCTGATCCTGCCGGCCCTTCCCCACATCAGTTTTTTTCTGGGAAATTTAATGAGATTTGTGTGACTAGACTGTTAATTTTCCAGGTACCTGATGGCATTCACACTGGTACTTTGAAGTCATGTTCTTGGCAGCTGTCATTGCCCTTGTCTCTGATTTTTACAAAATCATTGGACCTGGGAGTTTTACCGGAGACCTGGAAGGAAACTCGTGTTGTTCCTATATTCAAGTCTGGTTCAAGAAGTAACCCTCTCAATTACCAACCTCTTAGTCTTACTTCTGTTTGCTGTAAGGGGCTGGAGCTGGTTATTGTGTCCCAGTTGGTGTCTTTTCTAGAAGATTCTGGCATTTTTCCTGAGAGTCAATTTGGTTTCAGTAGTGGCAGTAGTGGCTGGCCCGGATAACAGCACAAAACTAATATTTACATTTCCAGGGTCCTCTGGCAATCGGTTCCAGAACAGTGCTTCTTTCTATCAATTTAGGGACAGGTACAAAGTGCAAACTCAAGATACATTTTTCAATATTTATTGACAACTCTAGTAAAAATGACAGCACTAGACTCAAGACGCACAATGCAAGAGGGGGGCTGAGGCTAGAACTTCTGAGGAAGTTCAGCAGCTCTGCTGCAAGTGAATGAAAAAAGAACAAGGTATAAGTTTAAAATTCAACAACCTATTTTACAAGTGGATTCACAAAAAGTAAATAGATTAGATTCTTTTCTATACATGAACTCATCGTACGATTCAATATATGCAAACTTCTCTACATGCTTCAATGGGTAAAACATATACACTACTCAGAAACATCCCACAAATATTGGAATATAAAAGCTATAATATCATTTGAATGATTATCACACATACTATGATATACTTCATTGTAGTTTAAAAGATTTTGGCAATAGAATTACAAACTTAGGTACTGCTAGGAATGAATAAGCTACACTTTGGTAAAACATTGAAAATATGCACTTCCAGGTATATACAAAATAATGCATTGCTTCAACATATACCAACACTTGCAGGCAGAAACATTCCAATGAACTAAAGCTCAAATCCATGAACATAATAAAATAGACAACTATACTACAACCAGTACCCTGTATATTATCAATGAAAGAGCTCATAGCAAAGATTAAGGATTTTGATAACACTCTGCATCTCATGTATTTGCTTCAGCAAATCTAGCCATTCAGTTACCTTTCCAGAAGAAAGAAATGCCAACAAGTTGATGGTGGGGCAGTCAGGCAGATCCCCCCTCACGAGAGATGTGAATCCTCTGGCAGACAGTCAACAAGCAATGAGCAAGCTCATGTGTCCTCAGAGTTGGCATTTCTTAACACCACTGCGCATCAATATGACAGTATGACAATGTCACATTTCAGTGATACTTCCAACACTTTGATGTAACTACTCTGCTTAATCTAGAATGTAAAAGAAAAATGATTGCAGAGTGGAAATCACAATTAGAACGGTTTGACAACAATAACGCAATGCACTACTACATGGTGAGGTTGCTGATCGGGTAGATAAAGGAATGGTTGTTGATGTGGTCTTTCTCTGGATTTCTCTAAAGCCTTTGATGTGGTCAGTCACTCGGTTTTGTTTGCCAAACTGAGATGTGTGGGTATTCCAGATGGACTGTTAGATTGGATTTGTAATTTTCTGATAGGGGGGCCAATGTGTGTTTCTGTTTTTCTCACCTTGGTTGCCCCTGTGGTGGGGTAGTTGTCAGTGACTTCCGGGAGGTGACAAGTGGTGTGCCCCAGGGTTGTGTGCTGGGTCCGCTCTTGTTCCTGCTATATGTCAATCATGTTGCAGCAGGTGTGGCTTGTGAGTGGAAGGCCTTTACTGACGACTTCAAACTTTATTTGAGTTTCCCCCCCGATGTACAAGCAGTTTGCCTGGGTGTGTCTTCCTTGCAGAGGGATCTGAATTTGGTGCAGTCTGTGTTGTTGTCATGGAATCTCTTGTTGAACATTGACTAGTGTGTCTATATGCGTTTTTACATGGGCCGTCTTGAATTGGAGCAGATTGATGATAGAACTGCCTATTATTTGAATGGTGTGTTACTTGAGCTTGTCGATTCCTTCAGGGATTTGGGAGTGTTTGTTGACTCATGGCTGCGGTTCCATCTCCACTTGAGGAGTGTTGTAGGAAAGGCTTCCACTCTGGCAACCAGTCTGCTCCGCTCCACTGTCAATAGGAGTTTTGTTTTCATGGTCTCTTTGTTTATTACTCATATAAGACCCATCTTGGACTACTGCTCATGTGTGTGGAATGTGGGATATTTCGGGGATCTGAGACTGTTGGAGTCTGTGCAGAGAAGGTGGACCAGGAAGATGGATGGGCTGGGTGAAGTGGACTATGGTGAGCAGCTCAAAGCAATGCAGTCGTTTTCTCTAAGGGGGAGGTTGTTGCATTCTGATCTCATATCCATGAAGTGCTGGAAGATTTTCCATTGTTCTGTTGATTCAGGTTTATCTGCTCTTTTTGAGAGAGCTCCGGATGTTGGCACACATGGGCATTTTTTCAAGCTGGTGGTTCCTTGCTGTCAGACAGACTATAAATGCAGATTCTTTCATTCTTGCTGTGTGCAGACTTGGAACTAGCTGCCCGCTGATGTTGTGCAGTGTGATTCACTTCAGGGCTTCAAGAGGGCCTGGCAGAGGAATTGGGGGCAGTGTTGTATGAGTTTTGCTTGACTCAATTCGATGTGATATTGTGGCTTTGTTTGTGTTGCTGACAGTTGTGTGCAGTTGTTGACTGTCTTCATTGTTTGTTTTCTATGGACCTATTGAGCGCATTCCGACCAGCGTCCTGCTGCAGTGCTTGTACCGTGCTGTTCCTTTTGATTGCTAGCGCGCTGAGGTGTACTGCCTCCCATGCCTGCTTGCTCTGTTGCCAGGGCTGTGGGAGGCTGCTAAGGTGAGATACAAAGGTGTGAAGTCATAGAGAAAATTGTTGTTACCGTGCTTACCTGCGCAGGTCAGACGAACACGTCCGTAGTTGCCATATGAGGTCTAAATTAGAAGTGGTTGGAAGGTTGATGAAAGATGAGGTATAGGGTCAATGTACTCTAAATCAACAGCGAGGGGTTACAAATAGAATCCGGGGAATGATATACCTAGTAAAGGAGCATGGGCAGGTGGGGATGCTAACTCCCAAAGGAAGCCAGCATTCTGCAAGGCAAGAATATTGAACACCAATAAAATTATTACCAATGGGGCAGCTTTCTGAGGTACTAAGGAAAATTTACATCAGAAAATAATATCAGGCAGAAAGTCTAACTAAGGCAACTCAAATTCATGCAATAAAGCTTATTCTATCTGCACAATTAGGCAACAAGATTAGAATAAGGAACTAACATAGCAAATCATACACAATTGGCAAAGTATTCTGATATTAACACTAAGCAAGAGGCAATAACAAAAAAGCATAAGCAAACAATGAAAATAACGCTTCAGCAATGTGTCCTGCAAGCTAATAAAAGCAGCCTAGCTGTGAATGAAGATATTGACGAGGCAGACACAAGTTACTAATGAACTCAAATGAATGCAGGATTGTATTATCAATAAGCCAGGGTTCACTAGACAAAACAAAGCAATTAAATGACTTCTGATATTGAGCATTGAAATGAAAAAAGAACTATGAAGAATTCAAAGGAATAATAAAATAATTAAAAGCATATCCAAGAATTGCACTAACTCATGGGTGGATGCTCATGCAATCCTCTGCAGGCAACCATGCAGCACTCACCAAGGCAATGATTTCAGACCAGCTTCAATGGATGTGGTTGCTTACACAATTAGTGAGGCAGTTGGCAAGCATGACACATCAAGTCACCATCAGAACAGGCAAAGCAAGGCACTTTTGTAACTGCTGACATTAAGTATGTCCTGTAACAAATAAAAAACAGGTTTAGACTAGTGCAGGGTATAACCCTCCTTGAAGAGGGGACAAAAAAATGTAATAATTAATACAATCAAAGCGGAGAAGGTTTGTGCTGAGACAGATACATGATAGGCTGCCCTGGTGACATTGTCATTGTTAACATTTTTTTAATAAGGCTGGTGGCAGTACCTGCCATATCAGACAGGCGTCAAGCATGAGTCAAAAGTTTGAATGTGTTGAAATGCTTGAACGAAACTGGCTGCTTATCAAGAAAACGCGAGATTTAATGGTGGTTCAAGGCATTTTATCTGGCTATGGCAACCAATAGGTAACAGTGATCAAATCTGGCGAGTCATTTCTTTAGTAACAATAATGCATAGGCATCACATGAATAGAGTAGGATAGAGCTACAAGGTATACTCGCACACACGCGGCAAGTTCGTGTACATAAGTAACTCCCAGTCAAATCACACTCACCTTCTATAGGGGCACAACCCAATGCTGGCAAGGTGACAGTAACATGTCGGAAGCCAGAGTCTTGGTAATCAGGAAAACAGGAATAGAAGAGGTGCAACAACAGCATACAAGGTACTCAGTGAAGTTGCTACCAACCCGAAACAAGCGACACATGGTTAGTTCAGAACAAAGCGGCAGCTATAAATTACCTAGTAAGATATGTGCCCGCTTCATCATCAAAATTACCTAGTAAGATATGTGCCCGCTTCATCATCACCATTGCTCAACTTCAAGGCATCCACAGAAGGGTAGCCATTTTTTTCATTTGAATATGAGTGAAATAATGTGGATTTTTTTTTTTAATTTGGTCAACAAGTGACCACTCATATTGGGAAGGACTCCAAGTAGCATAGCTGCGGCATCTTACATTTATCTGATTAAACTCCCTAAGTGCAGCAACCTTGAGCATGTGATTACGCCCATACACTCCTCTCACTTGCTTGAACTCGGCCCATGCTCCAGATTTACCTCTCAACAACCAAGCTAGTGCTGATGCCGATCACAGTTGGGGAGGTCCACCCAGTCGAACCGTCACATGTCTTTCCACGAGTGCAAGAAGCACACCTTTCAAATAAAATAAACGATCATCAGCCGTGAGTGAATCAAATTCAAAGTCCCAATTAATCTCTCCAAGGGCATACCTAATGGGATTGTATTTCCCTCTATGCCAGAGAAAAGTTGGAACATTGTCTGGCTGTAATAAAGATAGCTTGGAAGTAATCAACATACTGAAAAGTTAAAGGGCAATGTACACAGTGTGGGAATGGGGGCAGAACAGATAAATCACCCACCCTATCTTTCAGTTGATGAAATATAATCCAAAATATATCCTGAAATCAGGTTGGGTTTATCTTTCCTCTGAGTAAGACCAATCAAGTCAAAACACTTCAGTAATTCATGGTCAGTTTGAGAAACATTAAAATCTAGCATGTTTGGAGAAATTCTCATAAACACCTATTATGAGATCTTCAATGCTGTCACAAAAATATATCATACAATTAATCAACCTAGAATTTTCCAGAGCACTGTATGATGGAGGACAATAAACCGCTAGACAGAAAACATCCACATCAGTCAAATGGATAGCAGCCACATTTGGCAGGGGAGTGTCAACTGTCAAGTACTTCAGTGATTTAGTCACATGATTTCTCACACCATGCTTATGTGAAACACCATCAGTATCGCCACTGATGACATCATAGCCAGAGATGTCAACAAAGGAAGATGGAATGACTCTGCAATGCCAGAAGATGAAACATGACTCTGCAATGCCAGCAACATGATGCTTTAAACTGTTTATATGAGAAGAAAGAAAATCAATTTTATTGATCAGAAAGTTCAAATTTATAAAGCTAAAATTTAAAATGAAAAAGTCATCCAATTGGTACTTTGGGTCAGAATACCTGGAAGAGGACTCCCGACGTTTAAATGGGGGGATTTTCTGCCCCATCTTCCTCTGCCTCTCCCATTTGAGGGACCAGCTGCAGCACTTTCTCCATCCAAGGAACCCCTTAGTGATGGAAAAGTATTGGAGCCAATTCCTGAGTTATCAGCAGCCCAACTAAAAATATGATTTGCAGCATCGCCTCCATCTCCCAAGGTAGTGAGCAAGCTTTTATGTCCATAGTCCTAGCATTACTTCCTAATGGTTATACTATAGGTCCTGGCGTTTGACTCCTACCTATATATGAGCAATAAAAAAAAATTAGGCCTGAAAAGTGTATTATGACAAAGAAATGGTGGACAAATGGATGTTGTACCAGAAGGTCCCTGCACTTCACGTAGCTAGACAAACTAGAAAAAGCCTGTTGAAGCAATGTCATACATATAATACTGACACAAGTGGTTGCACAATGCAAAAACAACACAAGTTTCTTGAACCCCAAATTATCTCTAAGAACAGCTTGTTGTCTCTGATTAGCTAACAAGTATCTGGCCAACTTGATTATCTTCTTAAAATTGGCATGCGCAATGCTTTTGATTATATCAGAAGTGCCACTTTTCTGACAGCGGCTTGGAACCGCTCTCCAGATGCTTTCAGATGGCTTTGTTGAGCATATTGGCAACCAACAGCATTATATTCTGGACATCAGGCTTTAAATTGCATACTTGATCTTAGATTTCTAGTCTGTGGAGCTATCTATCCTTCCTTCTGTCCATTTTAATACATAATGCATAGTTCAATAGACCAGAGATACGTTGCAATCAAAAAATTCATGTTGTGGGAATTTGTCAACATTTTAGTGTTAGCTGAGCTCCCTTCAGATTGACCAGTATTTTCAAAACAGTTTATTGTATTGGTTTTCATTGTCCTATTCAGTATTTTTAAAACAGGTATTTCATATTGTATTTCATTGTTGCAGGTCTCATTTCATATGCGCGGAAGTGGCACATCTAGAGGCGAAAGTGGTCCCAACAGCAATGATGCCACAACTGGTGGAGGAGTAGGAAGCACTGCTACCGCCGAGCTGGTGTTGGATGTGGAGGAGGTGTTGCGCACCTTACTGGAGGTTGAGCAGGACTGCAGCAGCAGCAGCTGTGGTGGCTCCGATGCCGGCCCCGGCTTGTGGTGCGAGCTCGTGTGCAGCTGGGGAGTGGAGGTTCTTGGTGTGTGGGCGGCGGACCTTGAGCGGATGAGGGGTATACTGGAGGAGGTGGTTGGAGTATGGCTTGAGTGCCCTCCTGTGAGGACTGTCGTTGGGTTGGTGGCTTTGTGTGTCGCCAGAGACCCGCAAGGCACGGTGGCTCACGTACTCAAAACGGCAAGTGATTGCACGCCCGACCTCGACTGGCTCGTGGCTCACATAGGCGCTAGTCATCCTGGTCCGGTATTGGCATACTTGCTGGACCCATCAGTGCAGGTGTCGCTTGAGAATGACCAACTCAACCGGACCACTGCCATACTGAACCATCTGGCACTACAACACAGTAGCGCCGTCGGTCATGCACTCACTGGCTTACTAGAGCGCGCCGTGCAGGGTCAGTGCTGGCCTGGCGCCGGTCCACAGTTACTAATGCTATTGACACGATCAGCACCTTTGCTGGATACACTGACATCTGCTCTACCTTCACTGCTTGCTCCTAACACTCTGAACAGACTGTCAGCGCAGGTGGCTACCTGGGTGCCGACGTACTTCCATTCGTGGACTCACTTGCAACAGATCTGCGTACAGTTACTCCTTGATTGTGCGGGTCCTAGTTTGCTTCACACGTTACTTCATGGCCTCGCACCCGCAAAGGACAACTTGCCACAAAGCCACAATCTTCTGCCTGTGGTGAAGATGAGCTTGGCGACGCTTCTTCGCAGTTTGTTGACTGAGCTCTGCTGTCTGGCGTACGCGAGAAGGGCCAACAAGCCCCGAGTGGCGCTGTTGGTTTCACTGGGTCAGCCCACTTTTGGCGGGGCACAACCTCTGGCGCCCGTACTGATGTGGGCATTGCAGTGTGGCAGTTCTCACGTGGTCAGAGCTGTCGCGCAACTTGTGGTCATGAGCTGCAGCCAGCAGCAACAGCCGAGTGAGAGCGGACTTTGGTCCTATTTATTGCATACGTTTCCGCCCGGACCGGATTTACTACATATCTTGGCGCGCCTAACATTGGCCATTGTTCGGGAACACCAAGTGGGTAGTAATGCCCTGGAGAGACCTTTGGCAGATGTTCTCACCAAGTCTGGACCTACATTAGTCAATGCTATTGCAAACGTACAATTGTTGTCGTCTGGCCACACACTACGTTCTCCTATTTGCGGTGCTGTTTCTACTTTGCTTCATCACTTGGCACGACTGATCAACCTTCCCCTGGCCGGACCCAGCGTCATCAAGCTTCTTGCCAAAGTGTCACTAAGCCAACCTATCAGCCTGGCCAACACTTCTAGCTTGGCTCATGCTGTTACTTGTCATCTTATGACTGCGCTTGACTCTGAAGAGGTTGAACCCAAGGTAGTAACTGCTGGTTACTGTGGGAAGCTCCTCAGCCAACTGTCGAGTAGTTCGTGCGGTCACGGTCTGGTGACAAGGCTCATCGTTGAGGCCGTGTTCAGGCCAGAATGGGCTCATATCTTTGGCGCCCAAGCAATACCCCGTCCTGATTATGGAACCAGTAAAATATCTAACGAGTCAGGAAACAAAACTAACAAGCTGTTGCTAAAAACGAATTATACGTTTGATTCCTGGGTGAAGCTTCCTCAGTCCCACACCACTATCTTCCACGCTGGCTCTATTGGCTATGGTGGCAGCAGTCGGCAAGCGACACCTCGCGAATTGTCTCGCGACACAGTCACGCTGAACTGTCAGCTGTTATTGAACACACTCTGTAGCGCGTCTAAGCACCACGATCACGCCCCTCTTACCATCGCCCTGCTTCTTGTCGAAATAGTTTCTCCTGATATCATGTACAATGGATTTCCGTGGCCCGACGAAAACATAAAATTCACAATCGAAAGAGATCTCACTATTAAGAAGACATTTGAAGATTTTCCAATAGCATGGGAGCTTCTAGAATTTGTGGCCAGCAATCGACCAGCTCTTTGTTACTGTTCTGTTTTAGTTCGTGCTTTGACCGCCTCCTACATATCAATCTGGTCCACTTCTGCTTTAGGCCACAGTTCAGAATCACCGAAACTGCTTAGAGCTACCGAAAACCTGCTGGAGATCATGGTGATTGGTCAGTTTCTCCCTCACAACATGCACATTCTGCCGCAGATGGTAAGTTATTTGGCACCACACGAAGTGGTTGCAGTTCTACAGGACGTCTGGGATTACATGCGGGACAACACTCCGTCCCCCGACCGCTGGGCGCTGCTACCCAACCGCCAGCACGACCGCAGCAACCATCACGCAGACCCTCGCACTTTTGACGTTTGCCGCAGACTGATTCATTTTCATGTGCTGACGCTCGGACACTTGCTGCCATCTATGCTTCAAAAACCGCAGCAAGTCTCCTGACCACTGCCTCCAAGCCTGGTGATGCGGTATTGCTACGAGAATGGGAAGAGAGTCGTAGACACGTGTGATGTAGTGGTGCGGTAAACCTGTTAACGACTGTCTGGGCCTTGAGCTCCAGGACTCGTAAAGTGAGCTCTGACGTAGGTGGTTAGATGCATCCGTGAGACGGACTTGAAACTCACAATACTCCCGATGCAGGTATATAGCATTAGGGCTGCACAAGCTACGTTGACATTTCTTTGGAAGATCTATGGTGCAGGAAAAGTTAACAATGTTTTTTTATGTGTGAATATTTTCTAATAATAGTAAAATGATCTTGAATTAATCAAATTTTTTCGCCTGTATACTATTACTGTTCGTGGATGATGACTTGAATGTACATTTATTTTCTGTTAATGTGCATAACAAAAATTACCGGCATAATTCTAAAGCCTTGGTCATGTATAAAATTAATTTATCTTGACGAGATCGTTGTAACTAAAACGTCTAGCACTCAGCGTTTAGCATGGATAGAATGTGTGTAAATAACTCGACAAAGAATGCTTACTCCGAAAATATCGTCTTTTGTACTTACAATACGAATCTCAGTTAGTAACGGATATAGACACTAGGCCTCAGGGCCGACGGCAACGCGCACCTCACACTCCTCTCAGCTTGCACAGAGGCAGTATTGTAACCAATGAGGGACGGCTCACTGAGTTTGAAATTAACATCGCAAACTGTTCTTCACGTCTAAGCTCCAAGCTTTACATGTTTCCAGGGTATAGAAGCTTCATTTCTTTTGCAGATACAGTTACAGACACTAGGCCGCATCCCCAGAAAGAGGGGTGGACTACGGCAAGACGCACCTCTCACCCTCGTACGTTTTGCTGTATCAAAATAAGAGCCGGTCACTGTTCTAAGCCTAACATCGCTCCAAACCGAGTATCGTCTCGTATAAGTTAAAGTTTTCAACTTGGAGATATTGAATATCATCTCTTTAGAGCAAGTTCGGTAAAGCACCTCAGAGGGATACCCCCTGGGGGTATCTCTCTGAGGTGCTTGCCTGCTGGCATAGTGCAGTTGACAGATATCACTTGCTATAAGCAAGATCTTGCTGATCTGATGTACGAGGAATTTTTATATTTTGACTAGGCTGATGAAGTTTAATTCATTTGTAGGGATGTGTGTGTAAGCATGTAGGTATTTTCTTTGTAGTGTATGTATATATATATATATGTATGTTTATTTATATGTCTATATGTATGTATATATGTGTATGTGTATGTTTTATTTTGTGACTAACAGAACTGCTGTATG
>SDVV010003695.1:0-21032 GCA_016164225.1 Gammarus roeselii | reverse complement strand
GACTTGAAAACAATCTTCGTCACCATATTAACGATCTTTCCAAACAATCTAGATTATTATCTAGTCAATCACCGTTCCTTGCAGCAGTCAGCTGAGCCTGACATAAACGGATCCGTAATCCGCATCCACTTTTAATAAGCTCTACGGTCCTAAGAAGACTTAATGACCCAGCGTCATCGTACAAGTAGTGGTTACCGCCCTCGCCATAAGCTTCAGTCTTAATTTGTATGCAAATTTCAAAAAAAAAAATACTTATAAATACCAGGCGGGGGTACTCAGGCAAAAATAAGACACATTGTGTCTATGCTTAATGTCGAAATGAATTGGGATGTGAGGTTCAAATCCTCCTTCTGACGCCATCATGGGAACATCGTTCAGGCATTATTGAGATATAAGACCTTGGGAGTGCAATCATACAATTACGGAGGCGAAACAAATTGCATCCTTGGTACACAAATAAACATGCAATATTGAATAATCGAGACCAATATTCTCGATTCAATGTCAATCGATGCCCATTGGGTCCTTCCATCAGTCAAGTGCCATTATGCATCACACTTGAATGGGTATTTCATACTTCAATAATTATGATATTATCATGGGATGATCAGATGAATATAATGAAATTTGCAATGTTGGCAATTGTTAAACGTTGGAAATATTATGGACGACTCAGCATATCCTGTTGCAAGCAAGCTAAACTTTATCATATATTTTGATAAACATTACAATCTGTATGTTTACAGTCGGATTGGAAGAGTCTGGACCCCTTTCAATCCCAGACCTTCGTTTCTACAGTTTCGCAGGAAGAAATTATTACGGAACAAAAAAAAAATATCCCAAAGAATGTTATTGTTATTCCATTCCTTCCGTTCTATTTATAGTAATTACAAACTCCGAAAACCAGCTTCCATCTTTACAAGCCCGTTTCTTTCCAGCCCTTTCTTTTCCCAAAACACGTCTCTTTCCAGCCTTTCCAGTTCGCCTTAAACGCTTCGATTGAACAATTCTCCGTTCATTAAACATGCTTCTTTTCAGCTATTTTCAGGGTGCCAAACACGCTTCTTTCTAGCACATCCCAACTACGTAAACACATTTCTTTACAGAACTTTCCAGCTCCGTAAACGCACCTCCGTACAAAACTCCCAGCTCCCCAAATCGGGTTCTTTCTCAACAAACTCCGCAAGGTCTTCTCCACACTTTCCAGGCGATGCAATCAATATTCCAGGACCGCTCGCCCCCTCGATAAGATGTTGACGCTTGTTTTGAAAAATCGAACCTTAAATTGGGAAATTTTTAGCCCAGCTTTTGTAGCGGCAATTAATTTTCCGCATTCTTCGGTCGCTGGCATCACGACAGCTCTGCTGACTGGCTGGAGGCATTCTTCGGTCGCTGGCATCAAGACAGCTCTGCTGACTGGCTGGAGGCATTCTTCGGTCGCTGGCATCAAGACAGCTCTGCTGACTGACTGGAGGTATTCTTCGGTCGCTGGCATCAAGACAGCTCTGCTGACTGGCTGGAGGCATTCTTCGGTCGGTGGCATCAAGACAGCTCTGCTGACTGGCTGGAGGCATTCTTCGGTCGGTGGCATCAAGACAGCTCTGCTGACTGATTGGAGGCATTCTTCGGTCGTTGGCATCAAGACAGCTCTGCTGACTGACTGGAGGCATTCTTCGGTTGCTGGCATCACGACAGCTCTGCTGACTGGCTGGAGGCATTCTTTGGTCGGTGGCATCAAGACAGCTCTGCTGACTGACTTGAGGGGCATTCTTCGGTCGCTGGCATCAAGACAGCTCTGCTGACTGGCTGGAGGCATTCTTCGGTCGGTGGCATCAAGACAGCTCTGCTGACTGGCTGGAGGCATTCTTCGGTCGCTGGCATCACGACAGCTCTGCTGACTGGCTGGAGGCATTCTTCGGTCGCTGGCATCAAGACAGCTCTGCTGACTGGCTGGAGGCATTCTTCGGTCGCTGGTATCACGACAGCTCTGCTGACTGACTGGAGGCATTCTTCGGTCGCTGGCATCAAAGCAGCTCTGCTGACTGGCTGGAGGCATTCTTCGGTCGCTGGCATCACGACAGCTCTGCTGACTGGCTGAAGGCATTCTTTGGTCGCTGGCATCAAGACAGCTCTGCTGACTGGCTGAAGGCATTCTTCGGTCGCTGGTATCAAGACAGATCTGCTGACTGGCTGGAGGCATTCTTCAGTCGCTGGCATCACGACAGCTCTGCTGACTGACTGGAGGCATTCTTCAGTCGCTGGCATCACGACAGCTCTGCTGACTGGCTGAAGGTATTCTTCGGTCGCTGGTATCACGACAGCTCTGCTGACTAGCTGGAGGCATTCTTCGGTCGCTGGCATCAAGACAGCTCTGCTGACTGGCTGGAGGCATTCTTCAGTCGGTGGCATCAACATTGCTCTGATGACTGACTGTAGGCATTCTTCGGTCGCTGGCATCAAGACAGCTCTGCTGACTGGCTGAAGGCATTCTTCGGTCGGTAGCATCAAGACAGCTCTGCTGACTGGCTGAAGGCATTCATCGATCGGTAGCATCAAGACAGCTCTGCTGACTGGCTGAAGGCATTCTTCGGTCGCTGGCATCACGACAGCTCTGCTGACTGGTTGGAGGCATTCTTCGGTCGCTGGCATCAAGAAAGCTCTGCTGACTGACTGTAGGCATTCTTCGGTCGCTGGCATCAAGACAGCTCTGCTGACTAACTGAAGGCATTCTTCGGTCGGTAGCATCAAGACAACTCTGCTGATTGACTGGAAGTATTCTTCGGTCACTGGTATCAAGGCAGCTCTGCTGACTGGCTGGAGGGGCAGCCTGCCATATTCATCTGACTGCATCAAGGTGAAGGGGAAGAAGAACTCTTGCTTAATTTTTAGGCTTTTGAGGAGCAGATAATGTTTCCAGCAACGGAGAGTAGAACCTTTTATCAAATACATATAATATCGCTGCCGTATTATGTTTCAATCATTATACAGTAAATTCTTATGCATCTCACCTTGTCCTGGGCTGTATATTTCTGTATAATATATTGAATGAAGTTACAGATATTTGTTACTCTGAAATAATACCATATACTTTAATTAAACCAAACTACACGTAAACTGGATAACGGGTAATGGAATCTTGGAGCCCTGTAGTGTTACCAAAAATAATTTTGTTCTTGTAATCCATCAATCTCAATATTGCATCGTGGGCAGCTAAAAGCATTGTTTAGGGGGAAAGTTCTCTAACGCATTAACTTGTTGGGTAGGTGAGAAGGGAGAGCGATGGCGTCTTCCTTTCTTCTCCTTCTCCCCTTACTCGTGAGGTGCACTTAGGAACTTTGTATAGATTTTGTTTTAAGGCGGCTGTAGATCGAAGCACCTACACTGAATAGTAAGACAAAAAGCTGGAGGCGAAGGCGATAGTTACAAGTCAAAACGCTTGCATGATTCATTCTCAAAAAATGCTAGGTAAATAAAAAACACTGCCCGAAGACACAACTGAATCTCTCGGGGCTACGTAATCAGGAATTATCGTCGTCATAGACTTCGAGCGGTAATATTCTGAGCGGTTACTGGCGTTTTGCGCGTCCAGAAACATTTGAAGGGGAACCAAGTGAAATCGTTTTAGTTTGAATTTACAACTCTTGTGTCCGATATGATGACAAGGATAGATTTCGGTCAATTGGTATAATTACTCCCGTAATCATCTCAATCTAAAACTATTCATTGGGAAATACTATGTTCCTTGTGAATATTAAATAACTATCGATGTTAAATCTAAAGTGTGTTGACGGAATAATAATATTAAAGTTTCAAACCCATAAAACACACTCTGTCACCAGTTACGTTTAGTTATCTCTGATAAAAAACGTTCAGGCAGATCCAAGCGTAGGACATTGCTGGAATCTAAACCGTAATTTGTAAAGATCTATAACCTTTTTCAATGGGATTTTTCACTCGATAACCTCGACTTATTTCCACATTAGCTGCATACCGAGTCTGTCATTTCAGCCTTCTCAAAATATATCTATATTCGGCAAATCTCACTTGCCAAACCAGCGGTTAATGGGCTCAAATTGGGCCATATCCGGAAGGTGATGCTGAAGCTGAGGCGATTCTCCCATGAAGTCGCCTCTAATCTCCCCAACTGCTGCAGACAACTTCTGACTGGGAACTAAATGACTTTATTCATTGGCCTATAGAGTGGGCGATGTAAGGAGATGCCAGCGTGAGGCGAGATCGGGATGGGAATGTAAGTCCAACGAGACGATGATAACTAAAGGTTTCACCTAATGTGAGTCCAACGAGACGATGATAACTAAAGGTTTCACCTAAGGTGAGTCCAACGAGACGATGATAACTAAAGGTTTCACCTAAGGTGAGTCCAACGAGACGATGATAGCTAAAGGTTTCACCTAAGGTGAGTCCAACGAAACGATGATAACTAAAGGTTTCACCTAAGGTGAGTCCAACGAGACGATGATAACTAAAGGTTTCACCTAAGGTGAGTCCAACGAGACGATGATAACTAAAGGTTTCACCTAAGGTGTTCTACTGTGTTTGCACACTATCAGCAGGCACATTGAGAATTTTTTTAATAGATACTGCTCGCCTTACCTTTAATCACTACTTTTGTGCAGATCAATCATGTAGGATCGTTGTAATACGTTCTTCCGGTCATTCCAAAATCGTAATAAAGCAGTAGTTGACCAGAACACCACACTAGCTCAAATCACTCCTTTAAACAACCTTCCCCTCATCCTCAACATGCCTACGTACCGACCAGCCGACTTTCCCCGTTCTGCCTCACGTCGGGGCTGAACCAGGAAGCCCGAAAAGTCTATCGAGCCGCTCTGTTGCGACCCTTAGAAACAATGTCGAGAACTCTCATCAGCTGTTGGCATCACCTGTTTCTTTGTCTGTGTAGGAATGAGGATAACTTTCTTTGAATTTGCAAGCACTCCTGCTGGACTTGTGTGAGTTGTGATGCCAGATGTGCACCCAGTATGTATTACCTGTTTCTTGTCTGTGTAGGAATGAGGATAACTTTCTTTGAATTTGCAAGCACTCCTGCTGGACTTGTGTAAGTTGTGATGCCAGCTGTGCACCCAGTATGTACTACATTCGAGTGCTATGAGTAACAAGGAGTCACACTGTTTCAACTCACGCACTTATTACTGTTTAAATAGAGCATATATGTGTTCATAACTAGTGTCGGTTACTATTGTGACACCTGTGCTCTCAAAGACTAAAATACCCAGCACGACCGTCAATGATGAGTAAACTCGGTCACTCCTGGGCGTTGGTTTCACTAAATTTTTGTGAGGTGAAATACAAAGATCCAGAGAAGATTGGTTGAGCTTTTTAATGTACTGGAACTTCAAAATAAAAAAAACAGTAGTCAACATATAGGACAGGAATAGTCACGAAGCCCACGATGATATTGAAAACTACAACTACTTCATCACAATAAGGTATTAGACATAGGTCGTTATTAATAAGGGACACATATAAGGTCGTTATCAAGGAAGAAAACACAATCATGAAAATGTGTGACAACTTTATGAGCCCGGAAACCTGCTCCTATGATGAAATGACTTGTGCTGGCGATTCTTTAACAGTATTTTTAAATGCGTTTGAGATCCGTTGAGCAGGGAACGGGTACACAATCATTGGAGGTGCGCAGAGGTAGTTTGGCCAAACCACAGGCCTTCTCCATCTGTTGAAGTAATAGACGAAACGGCCAAGGTATATCGGAAGTACTTTGACTTCAGTGCCCATCTTGCTTTCATATCATAAAAAGGGTCACCCCCAAAATCACAGATATTCAACCCAGGGTGCATTTACCGCCGTCACATTAAAAAATATCAACGAAACTCCCAAACAAAGTTTAGGGATTATTGACTGATATTCTAAAAAACGGTGCAGGTATTTCAGGAGGATGTCCGCTCTTCGACGGTGATGGATTTCCAACTAATTGTTTTGCAAGGCTACCCGACACACCGATGACACATCAACACTCGTCAGCTCGCGAATGACGTATTTTTTTTTGTCTATAACTGACGGAGTTGGCATTAACGCTTCATCAAAGTAGATTTTCCTGAAACTGCCTTCGAAATAAAGTTCGTTTATGGTCAATCTAAAACGGAAAATCGATCAAGTTTTGTCAACTATCAGTTCAACGGAATTAATCAACTAATTTTAGTATTTGAATTTCAAAGAAGTTGCTTTTTGATGTTTGCACCCACAAAATTCGTAAAATTTAAGTTTTAGGCGATAATTGAGCATCCAAGTTTTCCTCTATTTTTTATTCATTAACGAATTTATGATTTAAAAAAAATACCATTTAGTTTTTTGTTTTATTATTTAACTCAATGGTTTATTCGTAGAGATCACCAAGGAGCTTTGCCTACATAATAGAGTGACAAAATTTTACGCCCGGTTCAATTTCCTGGGGGGAAGTTTATATTCTTTTTCCACTATAGACTGCTATAAATGACTTTTTTTTTCGCTTCTCTCTTGCGCCGCGAAATGAAATTCGTTTATGGTTTGCTTGTAAATACGAATAAAAATGCAATTCAACTGAATATAAAATTTTGATACGGTATTAAATCTGGACAAAGCTTCTTAATGGATTAAATAAAGAAAATCCTTCCGAGTTTAAATATTTACAGCTCGAACCAAAATCCAAACTGCTGCCTGGTAGATGAACTTGCGCATTCCTGCTTCCATAAGCTGAACCTCTAACATGCACCCCGTCGCTTCACGTATGTTTATTTGATGACTCTAACATGCACCTCGACGCTTCAAATATGTTTATTTGATGAAGTGATATCCAAGATAAAATTGACGGTGTACGAGAAAGTCAGTATAATAGGACTCTTTCCCTTCAAATTTAAAACTAGTTTTATTTCACAACGTTTCATTTAACTATTATTTTGAGTCTAAAGTGAAGTAAACACAACCACTAACCTTATGCTCACCTGTAACTTTTACTATTATTTGAAAGTTCAAACACTGTACAATACAATTTTGTGATGTGTAACAGTCGGGAAACGTATTTAAATACAATTGTATCTGAACCCTTTGTCGCTTTGAAATTACGTTGAGTTTTAATATTGCGGATATCCTGACCCATTAGAGACCATCTTTCGATCACAAAATCACATTGACAACGTTAGATAACAAATGAACTTAATTGCATTAGAATTAATCGCTGCCTCATAAGAAGTTTTTGTAGTAAGTCAGAAAACATCATCGTGAAAAGCGTTTTGTAAATTAGCTGATAGCTCAGAAGTGTAATGGCATTTAAAATAAATAAGTATTCTTTTCTCCCGCAGCTCATAGATAATACAAGTACGAGCTTATCTGAGTTTAAGTTGTCGTCCGGGGAATCGGACACGTAGTTCGGAGTAGGTAGGTAGGCATTAGTTCCACGATTTTATTGCGTTCAGACGAATAATTGTCCTAAATTATTAACTTAGGGCAGTTATCCTGAAAAAAGACATCGATGAATTTGGAATGGGAAGGAATTATCATGCAAAGTGCGCATAAGGTAAATCTACTTTTTCTCAATTTAGATTGATATGTCTTTTAGGAGTTTTGGGGCGACTGTTCCTTTGATATGGAAGAAAGAAACCGCGCGATTGGAAACACTCGAAATATTCGACTAGTCTCGACATTTCCAGTCCGTATTTATCGACGATATTTCACTTGGTGATTGGGTGAGCTGTAAAGGGTCTAACTACACATTGAATTGCCATTGCAAGTAGCCTACTATATAGTTCAATCGATAACCCAGTGAAAATCCGTCACTTAATACGGATTAAGTATATTCTCAACGACTTAATTTTTGGTGAGAAAGCCGATTGTCGGTAATCTAATTGTTGAATAAACGATAGTAATTGTGGTTTAAAAGGCCAGTTCCAAACTGAGACACCTACGATGGGTAATACCTTCGCTGGTCGAGTATTTCGGGTGATTGGTGGACTGGATTTACCCCAAGCCTTAGGCAGTGTTTGAGAGAGAGGCCTGCATAGCTCTTCACTGTGTTTAGAATCAATTGAAGGCCCTCACATACATGTATGTGATCAAATCCTGGTCAGAGCCTCATGTGCAGATGTATGAGCTTCCAAAGACAGACATACAACTGATATGCCTACCAATGAATAATATATTCAGTGAAAACATTATCCCTATTTCCCCAAAATTCGCGGTGTTGGTTTATTGGACGGGTCTAGCCTTTTATTTTTGTATCTAATAGCCTTTTCTCCCCCACATTTTCATTATTTTGTGATGAGACTGATGCAGTGGTGACGACTTTTTTCCCAATAGAGACATTTTCATATTAATTATGCCCAAATTAATAACTTATTTAATTCTACAGTCGTGGTAAGATTCTGCCGAAAAATCGGTTTAAATCTTACTCTTGTTAGCGACTCTGTCATGCTCATTGTATATCATGTTTCACTCTGATATACAAATAAATGAATATTTGACCGAGTATTTATTCCCGAGTTGATGGTGCATTATGACCGGCACTCGGCGATACATGAATAATTCAGGAACCTGAAGTCGATACGTGCCTATACTCTGAACGCCGTTGATATTAAAAACGGCATATTGGAAAGCTATCAAAAAACAGCAACAATTTTTCGCATTTATCTTCAAATAAAATTTAAAATGAACTTCAGACGATTTTTGCCGTTGGCCGTGTAATTTTTTCATGATGCACTGGCCTTGGCGATCAGTACGTCTTCTGAATAGGTACGACCAAGTCCAATAATTACTGACAAATAATCACAATTGTCTCCACCAGGAGGTGTTACAAAAAAGAACAGACCTCTTGTGGGAGTTCCGACGGGGGCGAGGTATCGTAGACCAACCTCAGAGCAACGGTGTAGCGATGATAAAGAGCAAGGGGGTGGCGTCTGTCGATGAAGCCCGAAGAGGTGTTTAGAAGTGGGGAGAGGCGGGGGTGGCTATCCAACGACTCTCCGCCCGTCCCCACATCACCTCGAATTCAATTTAAACTTCGCTTGACTTTGTCTTGCGCGTGTGTGTTGAGATTTCCGGATCACTTGACGCCGCCAGAAATTGGTGAGGGGATTTACCATCTCCCCCTCTCCATTGGAAGTGGTAAGGACGCAATGTTTTGGCCTGTTTATCCGGGACATTATGTGGATATTTGGACCAAGAATGACTGCAGGAAAGTAACTCAGAGTGGCATCATCGCTCTCAAATTATAATGACTATACAAATTTGGATACTGGCATTAGAAACATGATTATTGGGTAACTTCTCATCGCTTGATTGTGAATTATTATTATGCACATTTTTTATTACTGAAGCAGCAGTTGAAATATTTCAAACCGGCATCAACGTGGACGTATCTGCGGCACCACGCAGATTACATGAAAAGCATCAACAGTGTCCGAATGGTATACGGCTGCACAGTGTGACCTAAGAAATCAAGGACTCTGTGTTTAATGCAACCGCCATAAAGGTGCATTCGAGATGTTGCAGAAAACTTGAAAAAGAAATTCACTGTTCAGGTTCAGGTACTTTCACCGGCAGGGATACTGAAATTCGAGAAAACAGAGAATTATTGTTTCTGGCTATATCTTAGCTCAAACTCATTATTATAACACGAAATTCCATAAACTGAAGCATCAAATCATTGCACATCCATTTAATGTAGAATGAACGAAAAAAAATAGACTGTCATTGTCAATTTGTCCAACGTATGTCTTTTATTCTACGTTTTCTTCAAAAAGTGCTTTCCCACCAGAGCAGTCACGGTAAAATACGGGTTAAACGGACTAGTTTGCGAACGACTTCATCGTGAATGGACTTATAATATAACCCTTCATCGTGAATGGACCTATAACATAACCCTTCATTGTGAATGGACCTATAACATAACCCTTCATCGTGAATGAACCTATAACATAACCCTTCATCGTGAATGGACCTATAACATAACCATTCATTGTGAATGGACCTATAACATAACCCTTCATCGTGAATGGACCTATAACATAACCCTTCATCGTGAATGGACCTATAACATAACCCTTCATCGTGAATGGACCTATAACATAACCCTTCATCGTGAATGGATTAATAACAAAACCCTTCATCGTGAATGGACCTATAACATAACCCTCAATCGTGAATGGATCTATAACATAACCCTTCATCGTGAATGGATCTATAACATAACCCTTCATCGTGAATGGATCTATAACATAACCCATCATATTAAAAGGTTCCATCCGCTAATAAGGCAAGCAATTTGTTGGGAAATTATCCTAGCGACAAATCCCACAAGAACTGAATACAATAATAAGGTTCACCATGATCAAAAATTCATAAAAAAGCAAGAAATACAAGCATAGCGTGACAACTGTCTGAAACAATTGCATTACCACTTCCCACAATTACGGAGATAAACTGCTTCGATAAACTATTTATTTAGACAGAATATTTACCCTCATTTAGGTTGAAAAAGTGTGACAGAAGTCTCTGAGTGACGATTAGATCTCGTGAGAAAACATCAACCGGTGAAGAACTATCTTCCACTATTAAAATTATCACAGTGATGTCATCATCGGGTAAGCCTATAGTCCAAAGCCAGGAATCGAACACGACGTCGCTGGTATGCGAGACCAGCACGCAGTGCACTAGGCCATCCAACACAACAAAGTTGTGATTCAAGCTTTCGTGCACATTGTACTGTTTAGGCCAGACCTCAGTTATCACTGTGCTGCTTGTATATATAGCACAGTGATAACAGAGGAGCGTGTTAGTCTAGCCAAAACAGTACAATGCGCACGAAGCTTGAGTCACAACTTTTGTTGTGTTGGATGGCCTAGTGCACTGCGTGCTGGTCTCGCACACCAGCGACCGCGGGTTCGATTCCTGGCTACGGACAATAGGTTTTTCCGATGATGACATCACTATGATAATTTAAATAAGTCTCCCAACGATATTGTTGGTATATTCTCTCTCTATCTTCCACTACTGTGCATCCTCTAGCATGCTTCCACAACTGTGCTTCCATTACTGTGCTTCCACTATTGTTCTTCAACTACTGTGTTTCCTCTACAGTATTGTCTCTACGCATTGGGCTTCTATTACTATGCTTTCGCTTCTGTGCTTCTACTACTGTGCTTCCGATAATGTTATTCAACTGCTGTGCTTCTAATATTGTGCTTACTCTACGTACTGTGCTTCCACTACCGGGATTCGACTACTGTGTTCCCCTACTGAGCTTCCACCACTTCGTTTTCACTAGTGTACTAACGCTTCCACTACTGAACTTCCCTACTGAGCCTTCACTTCGGATCACCACCTACTGTGCTCCAACTACTGCGTTGAATGGCACGGGTAGTTGCTGAGCCTACTACCCGGGCTATTATTTCATAATAGTAGGCCGCTTCGCGCCCTGTACGGTTCATTTCCTGGTTGTGCATGTGATCTGTGATGTGTAAGTTGTATTGTGTAGTGTTCGTGGTAATTCAGTGTTTGTGTTAGTTAGTATATAATTAATTAAATAGGTGTAGGAAGTGTTGGTAAGTTGGGCCTAAGTTCAGGCAGTAGGAGTGCGAGAAGAGGGGAACGACGAGGACCCTTGGACGAAGACGACTTGAAGAGGATGGCGCCGTTTCACTTGCAAGCACGTCTTCAGGGAGGTCGAGGAGCAGGACGAGGAGCGACCTGGGGTTGTTTCTGCTTGGAGGCTAAGATGAACGAGGCCCTGAGGGCCTTCTGGGGCCTGCAGAGGAGAGACGATGATGGAGATGCCGGGAGGGGGGCCTTTTTGCACAAGTCTTTGTCCTCGAGCACCAGCTACGCTCCGTTATCAGTGAGTCGTACCGAAGACCGACGACGTTCTGGAGGAGGTGAATGATGAGACAGTGAGGATGCGTGATTACAGCTGCGGCTTAACGGACGTTACCAGCGTTTTATTGATGAGGTTTTTACTGAATTGGTTAAGATCAAAAGGGACTGTTAGGTTTACCCTTAGTAAAAACTTACTCTCCGAAATGGGCTAGCAAGAGCTTGGAGGAAACCTAGAGGGAAGTAGTGAAAGTAAGCGAACTTGTAATCCATACCTTACAACTGGATGAAGAGGCATTCTGGAGAAGGGTTCTGGAGAAGGGTTTAGCCCCAAACTCATATCCGAGTTACCTATTTCCTGTCAGCCCAAGAGGTCATCAGCTGCCCGAAAATCAAAAGCCGGGATTTAGCTGATGCGCCAGACCATGTCATTCGGTAATCAAAACCGCATCCTAACTCAACAGGGCAGCGTAGATCGCAGTACGCTCCCATTGGATAAGCCGGAGACCAAGATCAGCACCGTCATAAGGTCTTATTCTGTAACACGCAGTCCTATACGTCAAAATTCGACGAACTGCAGGGACCAGTGAACTTGTATTCGTTTGAGGTTATCGGCATACACGAAACATGGCTCGATCTCCTGAGTAGAAACCTGGTAGAGGAAATAATGCTACCAGGATAAAAAATGTTCAACGTGGTCAAACTCACCCTTAGTGAAAAAGGGGGTGGGTCCATGCCCTACATAAAGAAGACTCTGCACCGATTTGTCAGAACGACACTCGTAACTGTTTCTTGCAAATTTCTGAAGTCATAAAATAAAGATCCGTGCGACGTTGAAGCTGGGACTTGTGTACCGCAATAGCCACACCCTTGCGAAGCACGTTGCTCAACTCCATGAGAAGCTGGAAGAAATAGTCTCGAATAATCGCGTAACTATCACCTTCGGCGATTTCAATTTCCCGTATATTGATTGGGTAAGCCTTACTTCACAGGCCCTATGCTACAAACTAACTAAGTTTATCCTCGAAAGTGGCATAACCCAGTGCGTTCGCGAACCAGCCCGGGGAAATAGCACACTGGACCTAGACATGTCAACTAAGGAGCGCCCAGTAGAAACATCCTATCTGACAAACTTGGAGGTGCTGATAATAACAAGTTGGAATTCCTCACCAAAGTGTCCTGTCCAACCCCCCAGGAAGCTGTACGTCGCCCTAACTTTGCGCAAGGAGACGTCTAAGGGATAATTAAGAGACCAACTAAATGCACTTAATTTGATCGTACATCTTAGAGAGGGTACGGTGGATACTTACTACCGTATCCTCAGAGTTAGAAGTCGCGAGGCTTGTGACCGATGCATACCCATGATGACTAATGAAAGGCTGAGTTCAACGTCATTTCTACGAGAACCCAAATGCAGTAATGCAACTCTGCCTCTCAGCCGTTCAATTGATCCCGCCAAAAGGGTTAGGCCTCCTTGGTGGAATGTCGAAGTCGCGAGTGCCTTAAATCGTCACGATTAACTAAAAGCGCAACGTCTGAGGGATAACACGGACGGGGCGAGAGAACTGCATCGCCTAGCGTGTAGGACAGTCACTAAGATAATTCAATCCTCAAAATGCACGAAGGAGAAAAACACAGCTAACACCGCCAAAGAAAACCCTAAGAAATTATATCGTTGCGGCAATGAGCGTAGAATCGCTACGGACTCGGTTGGCCCTTCAACGGATGCTGATGGTGTCCTCCGGACATCACCTGAGAGCATTGTCAGAGTCTTGAATAGCTTCTTTGAGGGTCCCAGCCCCGGCTACGAACGATCGAGATACTGTTTATATTGAGGAGGTCACCCTCAACAACCTTGTTTCCACGTGAGAGGAAGTTTGTCAAACATCTTGAAGAACTGAGCATCAACGAATCGATTGGTCCCAATGGACACCACCCAAGAGTTCTCAAGGAAACTCTCACATTTTCAACTTATCGATGGTAATTGGCAAGGACCATGAAGACTGGAGAATAGTTGGTGTCACGGCAATCTTCAAGAGAGGGTAGCCGACAATCGCTTAACAACTATTGGCCGATCATTCTACCATCGGTCGTGTGAAAGACCGTCGAGAGATTGCTACGATATCATCTCGTTGATCACCTGGAAGACATTTCGTCAATCACCAACAAGGTGATAACCGCAAGGTAGTGAATGTCATCTACCAAGACTTCCAAAAAGCGTTCGACAAGGTGCCGCACAGGAGACTGTTACACAAAGTCTTTGAGCTCTGCATCGGTGGCAACATACTTCGCTGGCTGTGCGCCTGGCTAACCGGGCACAAGCAGAGTTAGCATCGACCAGGCGATGTCCGGTCCTCTCCCTCATCTGAGTGAATGTCAACCTTGTGAGGCTTCTGTGCAAGCTATCGAAATTTACCGATTACACAAAGCTCTGCCATGCAGCATGAAGGGAGCGGGTCAGGTCTCTCCGACGTCTCCATCCAGATATCGAAAAACTTTTATATTGGTCAGAAGCTTGGCAGATGTCCTTTGATGTCGCAAAATGTACCGTTACGCACATGGGGTGTTACAATGCTGACTTCAACTACACAATGCCAGAAAGGGGTTTTCTGCGGTCTACCAACAACGACTCTTGGTCGTCCTCATTTCGAAAGACTTAAAATGGGACGCGCAGGAAAAAGGAAAGCTACAAGATAGCAAATCGCAACCTTGGTTTAATTTCCCTTAATTTTATCTGCAAAACGATGGACATAGTACTGCTGCTGTACAAATCCCTCGTCCGTCCCCACCTTGAGCATGCAGTCCAGTTCTGGACACCACACCTGCGGAGGACATAGTCAAACTGGAACACATCCTGCATTGTGCTGCTATCCCTGCGTCAGGAGTGAAGAAGAAAATGAATAAAAAACTATAGAGTAACATTATCATCACCTTCACAACAGATCCTGTTCCAGAGCGGTGACCGGTGCCTCGGTGAGAATTAATACTCTTCGTCCTACAGCTCAGATACGGGGCGAGACCCAGTGTTGCAGGGAGCAAAGTTACATAAGAACTGTTAACCTCCCTCCCCCAGATGTTGAGTCGACGTCATGCCTTGCAATGATATGGCCATTGTTTAGATAGTGGGTATCTTCCCATTGAGGGGCCCTGCCGACACGAAGATATTCCCTGTGTTATGCCAATTCGAAATATTGAACCTTTTGTGCCTTTCTTTTGAAGCTACCAAGTGCACTTTTTTTGGGGGATGGACCTCAGACATCTCATTTTGAAAGCGAAAGGCTCTTCAAGGAACAATAAGTGCAGCGATAGACTTATTCTTTCAAACACCTGGAGGAGGACAAACGTCCAGGTAACATTGTCATGGCACTCTTCAACTTTTGCGCTTATCAAAATTGCATAACTCGTATGCTTATTAAGATATAGACTCTAGATCTGATGAGGGCAGATATTTTCTTAGGAGAGGTCTCTCCGACGTCTCACCTTGCAGTGTCGCACGGTCTTCAAGGAATCACGAGTGCATACGAGACTTATTCTTTTGAACACTTGGGGAGGAGCACATCTCAGATGACTGGGCCTGGTGCTCTTCAACATTTGTCTACTTTTTTGAAATCTCATAACCCGTAGTCTCATTTCGATCTAACCTCAATACCTGGGTGGGGTTCCTATGACACCAACCTCTGGGGCTAGCAAATAGACATGCCCTCGGAGAACGTATGAGCTCGCTGAGGAAATGGGCGGATCGCGTCTAAGCTGTTACTGTATAGAATAGATGCGACCACCTGAAACGTTTCTCTTTCCATCCCTACTCGTCTTTTACCCTTTCTTTTCCTGTATTTGTGCTTCTTTGACTATTCCCCACTCTTCTTTTAAGGGAGCAACTCGACATGAGCATTTGTGCTAGTTTGTTTAATTAATATGATCTAATCTACTGTGCTTCCACAACTGTTTTTAACTGATATGTTTTCGATTCTGTGCTTCTTCTGTTTTGGTTCCACTACTGATCTTCTACCACTACGCTTCTACTACAGAGTTTCTACTGTTGTGCGTCCACTACAGTGTTCCCTTCCACTACAGTGCTTCCACTATTGTGCTGCATCTACTATGCTTCCACAGCTGTGCTCCCACTAATTAATTTGCTTCTACTCATCAGCTTCAACTACTGTGCTTCTACTACTGTGCTTCCACTACTGTGCTTCCATTACTGTGCTTCCACAATTGGGCAATTGCCGATTATTTCTGACTATTTACCTGTTCATGTAATAATGTTCAGGATCCAGCCATTTAAGAAGGAAATGAATATAGCCGCGTTATCGTCAGCCATGTAACAGCCATGGCTACACATAACGAAACGCGTTTATTTTATTTTAATAATGAGGTGGCTGCTCTAATAATGATTATGCTTTCAATAAACCCTTGTGTAAATGTACTGCGTTAGAAGTGGGAGATAATAGCCATGACTTTTTATTATAATAGATTGCTTCTGGATGAATGGGACACTAGCAACGCTCTCTGGCGTGTGTGCAATAGGTTGTGGTGAGGGAATCCCGGCGGGACCCTTCCCTCGAGATCCCTTTACCACAACCCATTGCATGCACGCCAGTGAGCATTGCTGCTGTCACCATCCATTCGTAAGCAATCTTTAATAATGACATATCGACACTGTTATCTCACTCTAGAAATGCAGCTACACACTCGAACTTCACACTAATTATGGCTAAGGAAATTCATCTATGGACGAAGTTTTGGAAATGAGCGATTGAGGAAAGGGGAAAGAGGAGGACCCACTTTACAGTGATGACAACACCGAGAGGAACGATTAATGCCGGCAAAGACTGTGCGGTGATGGGCTCACTGAGAGAAATGATGAGTGTGGACACCCACTTTACCGAGATGGAAGCACCGATAGGAACGATTAATGCCGGCGTTGACTGTGCGGTGATGGGCGCACTGAGAGAAATGATGAGTGTGGACACACACTTTGCCGTGATGGAAGCACCGAGAGGAACGCTGAATGCTGGCATTGACTGTGCGGTGATGGGCGCACTGTATTATTATGGAGCACACGAAGTATTTAACACTGATTGAAATGATGAGTGCTGACACTCACTGTAGAGTGATTGGCACACTGAGTGAAGTATGAATTGCTTGCACTCACTCTACCGAGATCAGCACACTGAGTCAAACATGAGTGCTGCAATGAGTGTACTGAGATGTAAGCACTGAGGATACTTGCTAAACCAAAATAGAATTCAGGATCATTTATTGAAGCTCAGGAAGAAACATACTGTCGTGCACGACATGGCCACCTTATGTATATACGCGTAATTGATTTTCCAGCACAACTTCGCAGTTGTGAATGTAATAAAAATAATCTTTATAGAAAGTTAAATACATCGGTTGACCAATTGCTGGAAAAAATTTATATTGCGGCATAAGAGAAGTAGATATGCTGATCCTATTAAATTGGAATAAAGCCTTTATTGACTGTAGGCTCTCATAGGAATGAATCAATGCCTGGATATTGTAAACTGTATGGCTCCTACAGTTCTGTAGGAGCCATAGAGTAGCTGTATGGCTCCTATGTACATTACAAACCTATACACTCTTATCCACAAGTTTTGCTCAATAATATAAAGATGCAGCATATATAACGTTTTTAAATGTAGTAGACCGTAATATGCAGGCTAATTTGAATAAATCGATAACATGTACAGTTTCCGGTCACGCGAGTAGGTAAGAAAGAAGATGAATCAACATCCTCTGTGTTCGCGCCATCAGTGTATTAAGCTCCATAAGTTCATTCAAGAATCTAACAGAAAATAATGCTAGGACCGCGCGTCCCAGATACCCTCGAATTACCCTCCTTCTCTGCAATCAATCTTGCCTTCTACTCCCTTCTACCCACCCCGTCCACCCTCGATCAGACTTGCCCCCTCGCCTATTTTCGTCTCCTCACCACCCTTACCATCATTCATACTCTGTCGTAGTAAGGGCTCTGAATAAATAGGATGCCAAATTTTGCGTGGCAAATCAAATAAGGTAAAGCAAACAGAGGGCACCGTATGAAGAGAGATCCGGAGTTTGGGGAGGTAGGGAGGAGGCAGGGGATGGTATTAATTGTTGTTGGAGCTGAGCAGGGGTAGGAGGGGCGAGACATTACCAAGTTAATTGGAGCATCCATGTATTCGTTTCTGTTTAATTAGTCTGAATTGTGAAATTAAAACCTTTTCCCTCAGAAGAATATAATATTTTTGAAAATAAAATAGGCATATGCTTCGATCAGATCAGCCCGTGACGCGTAAAATACAATTCATTTTCTTTATTTGGTATGTCGTGTTGTGCCATTTTTTTACGAAATTAACATTATATTAGGATATAGGAGGATGTTTTATATTAACACTTCTTGTGCTAAATCAGATTTAAAATTCTCAAACAAACGCGCCATAGTAACGTTGTTATGTGAAAGGTTTTCAGGTTAGTATAATCGGTTAGAATTTAAGGTGCAAATGATTAAGCAGTGTTTTCAAAATATTATTTTTAGAATTGAATTGGAACAAAGTAACATGACAACAGTTGAACTCGCCCTATAGCACTAAACGTTTATTTTAATATAACGGACACAACGTAACAAAAATGTAAATGAACAGCAAAAAGAAATGTATTAAGTGTAAGACGAGCGTAGGGTAGAGTAGCGCCCTTCACCCGAAGGCTTCAGCTGATGGAAAGTCTCTGAGGTCTCTAGTTCAGGCCTGCACCCCTGAAATAATATCTGGGAGGGCCTTGTTCATGGGTATGAAGAGGTCCTCCAATAAGGGGACCATTCACCTTTTTGGGTCATCGAAAGAGGCGGGGCGTCCTAATACCCCGACCTCATTGGTAAATATACAATTCAGTCCGTTAACGGATTTTGTTGGCTCCTCCCACCCCTTGATACAATATAAGATAACCCTGCCCTAAACAGTGTTATTGGATCTAGTCCCTACGATTGCTGACACACGGTGTTTTACAAGGTGCGCAAATGGCCCTCAACTCGTCAATGTCTCCTACGTTATACGATCCACAAGGGGACCACCTGTTTCTCGAAACAAACATCGGAGGGGAATTAAAGATTTGCAAGGCAAGGGATTTTTTCGTGTAACTTAAGATAGGTTTAACAGGCCTAAGGCCTACACTGTTTCTAGGGCACACACCACTTGGTGGTAATGTTCGGTTAGCGACGTTTTTAAAATATGTGCTCGCGGAGGCTGATTCATAACAACGTCATTTGGCTTTGAATGAAGAAACTGCTGCAACGTATTAGAATAATTCATCACAATATTGAAGTCTTCACACTTGTGTTCCGGGTTAAAGGTCCCATCCATATAACAAAATACTCAGCGTCTTATTCAATTATCCTGTCGGGCTACTGAAATTACAATCGATCGACGTTTTTTTTTGTTGCACTCTGAACCTTTTCGCTGCAACTGTATTCTCATCCATGCTGTAGGACGACTTATCGGTTGAGTGGGACAATTTTTGTCCTTTTTATGACTTTTTCCAGAGATTTTGTTGGTTTAGATGAGGGTTGTAAGGGTTGTTCGGTGGTGTAGATAAGTTGCATTGAACATAGAGTTTTCGATGTAATGAATACATTTTTTTATTTTTTATTGCTCTTACATTCGTTCAAGGTTAATTTTTTTTTCTTTCATAATTCAACCATATGATCGTTTTTTTAAATTAATACAAAATAAATTAATTATTTTGTATTAATTCGTTTAGTGGGAAGTAGTCAACTCTTCAATAACTAACAGGTAGTTCAATGGATCATTGCGTTGTTTCGGTGCTATTCAATGTACATGTATCTATGAGAAAGAATAGCAGGGTACGTGAATCGAAATGTGTATGCAGGTGTGTACTCGTTTATAGGTTGAGTTGTAAAAATGTATGATGATCTTTATGAGTATACACGTGCTCATGTTGTGTATGTAATTGTTGTATAGACGTGGGTGCAGGGCAGGATATTTTCCACGTTAACTTATCAACTTAGTCATCAAATGTGTTAGGTTATCAAGCGGTCAATTTTTAACATTAAACACGATCGTCTGTTTCAATTTATTTAAAATCGGTTGTCATTAAATTTTACATAAGTACGATCTTCTATAAGGCATCAATTGAAGTTATAATGCTGCCCAAGCCTCCTATTGGCTTCCGATTGCGCTCATTCTGCCTCGATCGGTCGTGCCAGGGCTTGTGCGACTGTATAACCTGAATCCATATTTACTGCCTTTGCCGGTGCGCCAGTGCATCGCGCTTTGTTTACGAATTCCTTTAGCCACTTCCTCGGTTAGGTCGTAAGCCGGCTCCGTTCAGTATATATACCTAGTCCTTGTTCAATACTCTTATGCTTACTCTGTTTTATAGGTCTGACGATGCAGGGCGTGTCTCTACAAAACTGTTACCTCTTCAAGAAACTCAGTCCTAGAACTTTCTACTGCGCTGCCACACAAGTCTTGCTTGCTGCTATAGCAATCCTGCACGCTGCTGTGGCAGTCAAACCTTTCGTTCAATGCTCTGTGCCATACTGTAGCAGTCATATTCACTGTTGTAACAGTCATGCTCGATGCCATAGCAGTCATGCTCGCATGCATAGCAGTCTTGCTTGCTGCTATAGCAGCTGCACTCGCAAATATAGCAGACATGCACGCTGCTAATGCAGTCATTCACGCTGTCGTAGCAGTCATGCTCGCTGCCATATCAGTCATGCTCGCTGCTGTAACAGACATGCTCGATACCATATCGGTCATGCTCGCTGCCATAGCAATCCTGCACGCTGCTATAGCAGTCAAAGCTCTCTGTCAAAGCAGTCATGCTCGGTGCCATAGCAGTCATGCTCCCTGCAATAACAGCCATGATCGTGCTATAGCAGCCATGCTCGCTGCCATAACAGCCATGCTCGTGCTATAGCAGCCATGCTCGTGCTATAGCAGCCATGCTCGCTTCTATAACAGCCATGATCGTGCTATAGCAGTCATGCTCGCTGCCATAGCAGTCATGCTCCCTGCAATAACAGCCATGATCGTGCTATAGCAGTCATGCTCGCTGCCATAACAGCCATGCTTGCGCTATAGCAGCCATGCTCGTGCTATAGCAGTCATGCTCGCTGCCATAACAGCCATGCTTGCGCTATAGCAGCCATGCTCGTGCTATAGCAG
>SDVV010003694.1:0-21033 GCA_016164225.1 Gammarus roeselii | reverse complement strand
TCGCAATGTTGGTGGGTCGCTTAAGGCTCCTGCCGACACTGATCTTCCCCTCGCCCTGTTGGTGGGTCGCTTAAGGCTCCTGCCGACACTGATCTTCCCCTCGCCCTGTTGGTGGTCGCTTAAGGCTCCTGCCGACACTGATCTTCCCCTCGCCCTGTTGGTGGGTCGCTTAAGGCTCCTGCCGACACTGATCTTCCCCTCGCCCTGTTGGTGGGTCGCTTAAGGTAATTTGCAGCAACTTGTTACGCCCCCTTGCTATCAAGCCTAGGGGAGAACATTATTTTGCCCCTTAGGAATAGTGGGGCAAAGAACCTCTTCTCTAGTGTCAAGTGGTATAGGCGCCGAGGTTATTAGAAGTTGGTATGTTCTGTGGTTAAACTGAGGGTATTGGTTAAAGGTAAACTCTGAATAAAACTAAGAAATTAGTGTGAGGGTAAATTTTGAGGAGATCCTGAGGGTAGTCAGCCCTTTTCACCTAATTATTTCTTCTTTGCATCAACGCGAAATAAACGATAACACCAGTTGTTCCCTTACAAGGATAGTTAGTATCTGGCCTTTTTTTGACACAAGGTTAACCAAGGGCAGAATTTAAGTTTCGTTGTTTAATTCAAGCCAGGTCATGGGAACTGTTGTACAATACACAAAAGTCATCAAACTTTTAAAACTGATCTTTGGAAATAATTTTCAAAACCATTTAACGAGGAATGTGGTTCCGCTTTACAATGCTTTTATCGAGCAATGTTTAACAATTAAAACCCAATTTTGTCATGTTCCAAGGATGTTTTTGGTCGCAGCTTTGACTTCGGATCACTTTTGCGTGACCAACTTTATGACTCTGTGGGTGGACGGTCGGGGACGGTCATCATTTTGACGGAGATATTCCGCGCCTCTGGCTACGACCTTATGAATAGCCCACGCTGACTCTGCGACAAATGTGGATGAGAGATTTTTTAGGTGCGCTGACCTTGCAGAGGGAGAGCGTGAAGGAATGATTGTTTGTTCTGTTATTGATAACGCTGAACACCAAGGTGGTAACCTCTGTCAACAATTATATCACGTTTATGGTGCACATGCATCGAGACTTCT
The DNA here is from genome assembly GCA_016164225.1 of Gammarus roeselii. Classification (NCBI taxonomy): domain Eukaryota; kingdom Metazoa; phylum Arthropoda; class Malacostraca; order Amphipoda; family Gammaridae; genus Gammarus; species Gammarus roeselii. Next base: position 19,947 of record SDVV010003694.1, on the reverse strand, counting down.
ATCCTTCAGTGGAAAGGAGTTACACGGGACCCCTTTTAAGGGAAAACAAATGAATGATTTATCAAAGATTATAGTAAAATGATGAAAAAATAGCCTAGATGGAGATTTTTTTTTAGATTTATCCCAAATATACAATCTGTTAACGAGTTTGTAGATTGAAATATAGGTTACACTTACAAAAAAACATACATTTATCTTTTTTCTTACCTACCTTTTAGTTCCCTACTAAAAGGTAGGGAACTTTCGTGTTTTATTATGAAATTACTGTTCTCCACTTTAACTCGGCATTGAAATGTTGATGGCACAGTCATAATCTACGGTGGAAGGTCTAGAAGGCTTACTCGACTTTCGCCATGGTTCTGCTTTTGACAGCTCCATCACTCAGTCTTCATACTGGTGAGGGTCAACGACGCCCTGGAACTTTGAATATAGATGGCTAGGATGTGTGGCCTAGGCATAAGCCCAATCCCGCCCGATAAAAATATTTCTTTGTGGATCATTTTTAGAAACTGGCACAGAGGGATAAAAACTTTTATTTTCGTACTCTGCTAAGCTCGTGTCACTTGTGGGCTTGAACTTCTGCTGTTGTCTTGGACGCCTCGCGTCCCTGGGGCTTTACATATGAAGTGCAAACTTCATTCATGCTTTTGAGGACACGATGGGCAATAGGTAACAGATATTTGCTCCTCTCTCTTCCTCGGATGATAAATCTCCGCACAGATTATCGTTTCAGTAATGAGAGACATATCTGGTCTCTCATTACTGTGAGACAATATATTTGGATTATTTTCTAGGCATGAAACATTGCTCATCATACTATATTTCATGAATAGAAGCGGGTAATAGCGAAACGTCTGTCATTTCCCTACGTCAGTGACATGTCTATATGAGTGACAAAGTAGGATGCTTCCGGTACTCGACGGTCGTTGGTAATAAGTCTTCCTTAAATTGGGATTGCAGTAGACGAGGTAGGGCCTTCGTTCTCATGTTATGTTACAAACAAATTAATTGGAAAGATACAGTCCGATGGAGCGTGCACTAAACATCTTGAATTACTGGGACAAGAAAGGTCCCTTCGCTCTGTTAGTATCACACGGTAATGCTATTTGAAATAAGAGGACACAAACTTGTCCTAAACACCATACTCCTAATTGCCCGGATGGTGGGCAGCAGCAAGTTATTTGGATGGTTAACCCAGGGAGACTTGGTGTAAACAACTCACGTTACTCGAGCGTCGACCTAGGCCTGGGTGGCCCGGAAGACTCCGTGGGATCAAACGTGCACCCGTGTGTTTGCGATGTGGATGTGTGACATTGTGTGTGCTAGAAATGGGCCTGAAAAGTCAGACAGTATTGAACAACATCTGAACCTGCGAGATTTTACTCGATGTACTCACTATCACTCGTAGCACTATCCCACCGTGTTCCCACATTCTGATAATATTGTGTACATATGATCATTTAATAAACCAACTCAAGTTTTCTCAGTAGACCGCTGCCAATTGACCATAAGATTTAAATGTCCAGTATCACAGATACGATCGCAAAAAAAAGTGTACGATAATAGGGCAGTTAATAATTTATTAAATACTGTTTCAAGGTATACACTCTTTATTAGACTGATTTCGATTTCGAGCGCATTTCCTGCCAACCCGGTAGTTAATATGATATTTGGGCAGTACACTCGCTCCACAAACATGTTGGGCAGTACTATAGAATAATGCAGGGATTTTTATCTTATAAATGACATAAAATTAAGATAGGAACAATATTTTGTGGCGATTTTTTTTATTTCCTAGAACATTTGAAAATCAATTCATCCTAAAATACGTAGTTTTCAAGGAGTTGATGTGCCGGACTTCAGAACAGTGTTGTTCGGTGGGCAGGAATTATTCGATGAAAATCTGTTCAATACATCAGAAATGAGCAAAATTTTACAAACAAAATTATGTAATTTGACCGAATTCTCTCCAAAAAAGAATTTGGTTGCATATTAAATGAAACACAAATTTAGTAGTATTCAGTGTCCACAATCTTTAAGTCTACCTCTATTTCATTCAATCTTCCTGCAAACGATTTCTCATCCTATTAAACGTAACCTTCATCGTCATGTATTGCCCCCTTTGGTTTGTTACAACACTGAATAATTGCCCTGACACCTGAAAGCACTCTCCAATATTATGAAGGGTTAGTCAGGCCCGCAGTCTTTGTTGTTGTGACGGAAAGCTCTAATGCATCACTTTAGGTCGCGCCTCTCTATCGCTTATGGAAGTTCCTAATTCCCATTCCTGTGTGGAACCGTTCAGGACTATATTAGTGGGAACTGCGGGAGAATGGAGAGCGGATGATAAATTATTTGGAAAGGACCACCAAAAAGTGTCAGGTTGGCCTGCAAAACAAATGCTGTGCCAAAAGTCACTACTAGGCGACACTGCCGGGCGTCACTGCCAGGCATCACTGACAGGTGTCACTGGCAGACGTCCCGGTCAATCGTCACTGCTAGGTGTGACTGCCAGGTGTCACTAACAGGTGTCACTGTCATGCGTCCCTGTCAATCGTCACTGCTAGGTGTGACTGCCAGGTGTCACTAACAGGTGTCACTGTCAGGAATCACTGCCAGGTGTCAATGCCAGGCGTTAATGCTAGGCATCACTACCAGGCGTCACTGCTATGCATCACTGCCAGGCGTCACTGCTATGCATTACTGTCAGGTGTCACTGCCAGGCGCCACTGCCAGGCGTCAATGTTTAACACGAGACCAGCATTGCAATTTAGTCCGATTATGTTATATAATAAAGTAAAAAAGATATAAAACAAAATAGTAAACTGCAGCTCTGATATCGAATTATGTATAAACACATTTTCAGGCTAGGTCTAAACATGGTTGCTCTCTCTCTAATGGCTCATTTCTGGAGGCATTCATCATAACGTAAGAAACGTGAAGCCCGATTGAAATAACTGGTAATACTTTTTCACTAGCATACCTTCACGTGATGAAGGCTCAGTGTCTGTGTGAAGGTGTTGCTACGAATGCGCTGAAGCACTGAAAGACTGAGATTTTCTGTTGTCTCCAATTTGAAAGTACATAACAAAAATTGAGCAACACTGTAAGAATGCTTGATGCACAAGCATGCTCGGTGATCATTGCAACTTTGATGACGCAAAATGAAACGGTCGTGTGACTCTTCGCTGTCACGAATTTACTTTATCTCTCGTTTCGCATATAAAAATTAAGTTTGATGTATTATACCTAAGTATTGAAAACCCATTGCCAGACGATGGAATTTAATGATTTAATAATAATAATAATAATCTTCGATGATAACTTGAAGACTCGTAAGCGATCGTGTGACTTTCTGATGATGACGTGATGACTCGTAAACGATTGTGTGACTCTTCGATGATGACGTGAAGACTCGTAAGCGATCGCGTGACTCTTCGATGAAGACGTGATGACTCGTAAACGATCGTGTGACTCTTCGATGAAGACGTGATGACTCGTAAACGATCGTGTGACTCTTCGATGTTGACGTGAAGACTCGTAAACGATCGTGTGACTCTTCGATGATGACGTGAAGACTCGTAAACGATCGTGTGACTCTTCGATGATGACGTGATAACTCGTAAACGATTGTGTGACTCTTTGATGATGACGTGATGACTCGTAAACGATCGTGTGACTATTCGATGATGACGTGAAGACTCGTGCGCGATCGTGTGACTCTTCGAAGATGACGTGATGACTCGTAAACGATCGTGTGACTTTTCGATGATGACGTGATGACTCGTAAACGATCGTGTGACTCTTCGATGATGACGTGATGACTCGTAAACGATCGTGTGACTCTTCGATGATGACGTGATGACTCGTAAACGATCGTGTAAATCTTCGATGATGACGTGATGACTCGTAAACGATCGTGTAACTCTTCGATGATGACGTGGTGACTCGGAATCGAAACTGAGAATTGGACACGATTGCCAGAATCGACGGCCCTCCAGCCTGTCTGATAATTGTTTTCAATCTTCCTTTCCTGTATATCTTGTCAGTTTTCGATCAAACTCAAACATTATCTAACAAACAATTAAGCAAACGCCGTAATATTTACGATTCCGTTAGACGATCAAATATTTCTAGAGAGCATGGAATAACTACATGTTTGGTTCCTCCTGAAATGGAATTTGTAAACAATAAATGCACGGATGAAATATGCTACTTTTGTTTTGTGCCCAAGAAATATTGCATTTTATACAAGGGAACTTTCGTTTACATAACATGAAACATATGAGCAGGTTTCATATTATGCACAATATTTTTACATTTTGGTAGTTTCGGTTATACGATCGGCCATAAAATAAAATATAAATGACGAGTTACTTTACCTGCTAAGTCAGACAATATAAAAATGTGCTTTACTTCCTGTGAGTTTGAGATCACTCGTCTCAGCCTCTTCTCGTGACTCTCTAAAACTTTGTTAACTTAAAAGTTAAAAAGGTTGGCTGAAGTCAGCAAAAAACTGGGAACGCGAAGTGGGTCGGGGATTTCAGATTAATGGAAAAAAATAGGGCATGACGTTTGCTCCCCCTGACGAATAAATGTTAAATTTAAGAATCCAGAGTTTGAAACTGCCTTTGTATTGCTTGGCAGGGAGCACTAATGCAGCGGCCGGTAGATGGCTTTCGTAATGCATGGAAGTCAGCACAAATGCAGGGGCCGGTAGATGGCTTTCTTAATGCATTGCATTGCAGTCAGTCAGGCCCTGCTGTCTATACCTTTTTTTTCGGATAGAGATCGGAATTACATTGAATTGGAGGATATTCGAATAATTAAAGTTCACAGAGAAGAAGAAATACATTTATGGACTCACGGGGCTGGAACAGCATTCGGTATTTGTATCAAAGATATGATGTAGTATATGAAGGATTTTGAGAGGAAACTGAAACATAGTGAAGATGGGTTTGGTTGGATGCACCAACCGTGCTGTTACAAATCACAACAACGAGGTTGAAAGCATAGATGTATCCAGCAAGATCTGTAGTTAATACTAATACAACTGTAATAAACCATGTTAAACCTTAATTTAATGTTTATATTATCCTATAACTCAAGAGTCAAGCAATGAATTGCAAACATCTTGTCAGTCGGAGGTATTATCGAATTGTTGAACTCGGTGGAAGAATATGTTTCATAGCGGGAAACGATACCCATTAACCTATCTCAGAATGAATGATCTAGATGTGTTACAGATTGGTAGGGTATAAATCAGAGTCCGATCAGATCTTGCTCAGTCAAGTTTGTGATTCTGTTATGGAAGGATGGGGTATAGCTTGAGACGTTGTTTGTTCGGGAGTAATTGGGTAACGGGGGTCTGTAATCTGCGCAGAAAAAAATTGAAAAAACATAAATCCACGAGTAATGTGTGGCGACATCTGAAACGAAGTCATCGTCAAGAATAGGAAAATTATAAGAAAGAAAAGGAAAATCAGACGTGCAAGTGGTCAAAGGATGTAGTGTCAGGACATATTGAAGTAAATGTGGTAGACCTAGTATGAGACGAAGTGTTCGCTTGTGTGAAACTGGATACAAATATGAAATACTTGTAACATTCAAACCATCTAAGATTGAAAATCTGCTCTCTCTGCTAACTAATATGGATCGAGAGTGACCACGAAGTATAAAGAATTAGGTGTAATTTTTTTTTTGAACCGTGTGGAGGTTTTCAGAGTTATATATCAATAACTGAAAACCATACATAAGTCAGGTTAGGTTAGGTTTCTGATGGGTGGGAATAACATGTAAAACTGATGTGAAATTGTGTTAAATCAGAAATCAAGAATCATTTAAGAATAGCTATAACAAACAACAATGTAATGACCTATGATAAATAGATGAAATTTACTAGATCAAAATTGGAAGTGTGTATCAAAACTGCAAAGGATAAATCAAAATGTAGACAGTGGAAATATTTGCTATGAACAAATCCTAAATCACTGAAAAAATCATACGTAAGCAGGAAATTTCGATCGATGATACATAATTCTTGGTTAGAATAGGATAGGTTAGGTTAGGATGATTAGTACATTCAACCTAACATGACGTGAAGCTGATCTACATTAAATATTTCGTAACAAAAGCTAGGGACTTTGTTCAAATGGAAAAACCCAGATCAGAGGTATAGTGCTACAAATGTTGACGGACCCTGTATATGTATACAAATGTGTATGTCTCTAAATTTTGCCGGCATCGACCCCTGTACATGCCGGCATATGCCGGAACCTCCCCACTGAATAGGCCTGAATTATGCCGGCAATTGCCGGTACCAACTCTAAAAATACGTATAAATGTGTGTATGTGTGTACATGGTGTGTGCTAATGAAAAAACTACGTAAAATAGATCCATGTGGAGTGATTTGATATGTACATCGCACAAAATAATGACTAAATATCATACATAACCATCAAACTTGAATGAAAATATATAATTTTTGGTTAGGTTAGGCTAGGATAGGATGATTAGATATCTGAAACTAACATCGCGTATAACTGATCCATATTAAAAAGACATTGTTACAAATGGAGGGAATTTGTTCATATGGAACCTGCATGATGAGTTTCATCCAAACATGTAATGGAGATATCGATAAAATTCTGAAACCTAAACATCTGCAAAAGTATATTTGCTGGATCAAAATTCGAGAAGTGTTTCAAACTGCTAATAAAATGTTGAATGTACACCCCTAGTGAAGAGATTCATACATATCAAAAACATAAGCAACATCAAACTTGAATGAAACTACATAACTAATGGCTAGAATACTGTTAAACAAACACAGTGTAGTTTCACCTTAGTTTCACCTTGTGTTTAGTCGGCTCCGACCTACTGTCTAGCCCCTTGTCGTATTCCTATTCAACATAAATTCATTTAACGTATTGCGGCCCGCACCGCCATAAACTTGATAGTATCTTAGAAACTGACTGCCTAACAAGGAACTGACGGCAGATAGCCTGTGCATGTAGCCTTCCTCCTACAATCCAAACTGTTACCTTAGGTGCTAAAATATCAAATGTAATTGCGCGCACAGACCTAAACTTCTAATATAGTGTCTCTGCCCGGCTTGGTCGCCACATGTTCATGGCCCCGTGACCTCCGGAGAACGGTCCCTTCCTGGATAGGATCCCAGGGTAGGCACGGCCGCTTGGCTTTCCAGAACTCCTCAAGGTGTTCTGGCCTAGATCCCCCAGTATATAAGCTCTGCATGTTGCTGAGCCCTCACACTAGGTTTGCCCCATTAGAGCCAACATCTCCGTGCGTAGTTATCCACAACTTGTAGCTTCCTCGTCCTCTCCGATCTTGTCCCCCTCATACTGACTACTAGATAGCAAGTTAAATTGAATTAACTTGTGAAAATAACCTTATTTGAGAGTCTATCAGGATCCTAGCCTGGTGAAATAAATATTACGAGACTTCAGCGAGTTAACTTCAACACAAAACCAGTCAGGTCTAAAGTAGACGCTCAAAAGATAATACTGGCGACGAGTTTAGAGATCTGTTAGTCAGAGTCCAAATACAATAACAAATGTCCCAAAAAGGTGAAGACGACAAGAAGCAACCGGCCGAGAGGAGAGGAGAGCATCACATCCGACTACAAAGAGAGCATCACATCCGACTACAAGGAACAGAAGGAGCAAAACGTACTACCCGTCGAACTCCAGAAAAACTAGAGTATAATATGCACGTTAAATGAACAATAACTGAATATATAAAGGGTTAAGCGTTTACACAGTGAAGTGGAAACACAGTGAAGTGATCTAGAAAGTAATTTTATATTACAGTCAGTAACTCTTGAACAAAATGGCAGTGAATGCATTTACCATACTGCAAGATATACCAAAATTCGCAGGTAATCCTAAAGTAGGAGAACCGCATTTCAAACCCGACACAGATGCGCACAGCTTCCTAGAAACAGTTGAAAACCATTTCTTACAAAACAGCATAAATACCGACGAGAAAAAGTTACAGATACTTTTCTCCCTAGTAGATAAGAAGAAAGGTTACGCGATATAATTACTCACCTGTTATGCTGGCAGACTTGTCACGTTCAATGAAATAAGGGCAGAATTTTTGAATATGTATCCCTCGTTCAAAGTAACTGAGTTTAGACACGTCGCCCGAGCTTTACTAGGAACTAAACTTACGTCAGATAATATGTTCTGCGGTATGACCTCTTTAGAAAATGCGTCGCGTGCCGTGGCAGAAGCGTACCTTAAAAATGAAGCTCTAACCAACGGAGATTTCAACGAAGGAACCCTACTGACTAATACTATTCCAGTTCCGCCTCCGTCGTCAACTAGTACTTCTACTTCCGCTTCCGCTGCAATACCCGCTGCCCAGCCGATCTCTTTGCTCAACGTCGTACAAAATTTCGTAATGCACCTATGTGTAGCTTCTCAAACGGAGAACAAAGTGTACGATAAACTGTCCAATTACGGTCCCAGAAACTCGTCAACGAGATTCATGTCAGAAACTGTTAAGACGGTGGAACAACACAAATTGCTCACGGCGACTAAAAAGCAAGGCAACTCGGACGAAGCCATTTGGCAAGCCCGCCAACAAATACCCCGGTTAACTTAACGCGTCCCCCTCTTCGTCGACTGAACAAAGGACGACACCTAGCGCAGTTAATAATAATCGGTCGCCTATATCCTGTTTTAACTGTGGAAAGAGAGGTCATGTAAAAAGTGAATGTAACTCGTGTGCATTCTGCCGTAAATACGGACACACTGCTAAACTATGTAAAACGAGGCTAGCTCAAGCCAAGGGCAAATATTGTGACCAATGTAAAATCAAAGACTCTCATAACACTAACGAATGTATGCGAAATGCCCGCTGTCCACCGTGAAAAGTTCCACAAACTCACGTGCGCATGGCTCAGGCCGATGAGCCTACGACAGACCAACACGACGAACATGCAAGACATGACGTCGAGGATGGAAACTGGGACTCGAATATTTATGACGGGAATGACGAGCCTAACCAGTACTGACTAGGGACACCACACCCTAGGGAACGGAACGGGAATAGCATAAATGTTCCGCGTTTAAACGGTGAAATTAATGGTAGAGAAGTAAAAGCCTACATCGATACCGGAGCTACTACGACGCTCGTAGCTGACTCTGCGCTCAGAACTGAGGACTACGACTTGGAACCCTATAGTGGCTAAGTATTAGATGCGAATGGAAGTCAAATCCATATTCTAGGACAAGCAAGAGCTCAGGTAGAGACACCTGCGGGATGTTTCAACACCCGTGTTCTAATATTTAAAAAGAATGATCGTATAAAACATGACCTGTTGATTAGCATGAACATTCTAAGACATGCGGTCATAGACTTCCATAGTAAGAGACTACGTTTCTCTCTTCGCGAAAACACTACTAGCGGATCACCCGCATTACACGTACTCAGACTCACATTAGGTGACAGTATAATCATCGGTGACGCTCCCGCTAAGGTCGCCTGTGCCGCGACAGAAAGTGAAAGTTCACCCGACTGCAGTGAGGCCACAAACACAGTAGAAGAAGGTACTTCGGCTGACGAACCAGTTCTGATCAAACAGGTTTCGCCTGCACGAGCAACCCCTCCTAGCTGTACGACACCAGGCCAGTCACAGACAAATTTTAGTGTACATCTACGCAACGACGTAACGATACCGAGAAACACTATGATGTTAGCTACGGTCCAAGTGAATAAACAAATCATTAACGGACGAGACGTAATACTACATCACACGCAACTCAACAATGAGGTGGCAATAGCTGGAGTACTAACACTAGCTGAGAACAAAAGTGTGAAGGTCAACTTCACAAATATGAGCGACAAACCAGTACTTCTAAAAAAGGGCACGAAGCTATGTAACGCTGAATATCTAACGCACGAAACTGTACTTGTAGCACAGTCGGTAGAACCCGACTCACCCGCGGACGATTGCAATAAAACATTGACGCAAGAAGACATTAGTTGCGGCCCTGCTGGAAATATTGAATCGTCACATAAACGCATGTTGGCTGCCCGGTGAACCTCTAGGAAAATACACGGGAGACCAGTTGAAACTAACTCTAAAGGAAAATATCGTGGTGAACAAAGCACCGTACCCAATACCATACGCTTTCCAGGGAAAATTAGGTAAAATAATTAAAACCATGCTAGACGAAGGAACAATCTCGCGTTCAAAGTCTTTCTATAACAGCCCATTAATCATAGTCAAACGCGGCGACAGAAAAACTAGGCCATGCATAGATTATCGTCAATTAAATGAAATCAGCGAATCTTTGACCTTCCCCTCCCCCGCATCTCCGATGAACTAAACTCCCTGGGTCAATCAACGTACATGAGCACGCTAGACCTCGCGAGCGCGTATCACCAGTGCGAGATTCATCCAGACGATCGCGAAAAAACGGCTTTCATTGTAGGAAGCAGCAAATACGAGTGGAACCGAGTCCCGTTTGGTCTCCAGAAAACGCCCGGATTCTTTGCTCGCGTAATTAATGAAGTACTCTACGACACTCTTGGTCCACAATGTCTTGCGTACATGGACGGTATCATCCTATTTAGTAAAACGGCTAAGCATCACATGCAAACGATCGAGAACGTCTTCCTGAAACTGAGCGAAGCCGGAATTAAACTCAAAATCCAAAAATGCACTTTCTTTGCCAACGAGGTAAAATTCCTCGGTTATCAAATGACCAAGAAAGGCATGAAAATGACCGATGAGCGAGTAGCGGCAATTAAGATGATGTCAATGCCGACAAATAAAAAACAAACCCAATCTTTTCGTGGAGCTGTAAATTATTTCCGTATGCTCGTCCCCAAATTTGCAAAAATCGAAGAACCACTTTACGAACTTCTACGAAGAAACGCTCCATTCCAATGGACGCAAACACAGACGAATGCGGTCGAAATGCTAAAAAGAAAGTTGTCTCAGGCCCCGATAGTGAAGTTCCCGAATTACAACTTACCGTTTCATCACTACACGGATGCCTCAAACTCCGGTGTAGGCGCTGTACTAATGCAAAAACACGACGGACAACTACACCCCGTAGCGTATGTATCGAAAATCTTAAACGATGCGCAGAAAAACTATTCGACAACGAAGAAAGAGGCCTTAGCTCTCGTATATGCCCTCGAGCAGTTCAGGCATATCATTCTCTTATTTACAACACACGTGTACACCGACCATAAACCGTTGTTGAGTGCTCTAAGGAAACCCACGAAAGATGACTGTCTGCAAAGATGAGCCTTAATAATTCAAGAATATGCCATTAACCTCCATTACATAAAAGGAAAAGATAACATATTCGCGGACGCCCTATCCAGACTACCGGTAGACAATGACGGCACTAACGTGTTGACTACAAAGCTCCACGAGGATCTCCTTGCGCGCAACGAGAGCTGCAACGCCGCTCTACAAGACTACTTCCCTGAGAAAAATCCATGGACCGAAAGGGAACTACGAAATGCGGAAAGAAAAGATTCATCGTGTCAACAATTATTTAAACAGCTAAGAAACGACTGGAATCATTCTGCTAACCCAGACACTGAAAAGCCTATTTCCAGAAACATCCTGTTAAACAGTAAAATAATCAACAGCGTACTATACATCGTACGAAAAATAAAGAGAGGAACCCTGAATGATGAATTCCTCGTACCATACCTTTCCACCAGTGTACTGCCACAAGCATTCAGAGTAATACATAAAGACACAACAACTGGTCACAAAGGACCCGAACAAACACTCAAAATATTTGTTAGAAACTTCTATAATTCGCAAGAACGCCACTTGATTAACCAACTCTGTGATGATTGTGAGTTGAGCACTCAAGCAAAAAAAAGTACCAAAGCCAGTTCTCATAGAAAAGTATACTGTACCAATCAGACCCTTTCACACCATATCGTCTGACATCCTTGGTCCTCTGAGAATAACAGAAGACGGAAACCAGTACATACTGACTATCAGAGATTATACAACTAGATACACTATCCTTTTTCCATTAAAACACAAGGATACAGAATCAATAATAGAAGCACTATGACAAGTCAACATACAATTATGGCGCGAGCTGCGTTATGATAACTGACCACGCCCCAGAGTACACTTCTGATAAACTAATTAACTTTCTGGAATACTACAACACCAAAAAGGTGGAAATAGCTCCATACCATCCAGCGTCACAAGGACTCTCTGAACGAATTAACCGCGAAGTGAACAAACTGTTGAGAATTTACACAACCCAACTAGCCATTAACGACTGGGATAAATTATTACCAGCAATCCAACTAACAATCAACAACACTCACAAAAGTAGCATAAAAGAGGCCCCATTCTACGCCCTGTTCGCATATGATTCAGCAACTATTACCATCACGCCTCCTAAACTACAGTACATTGAAGATGAACTACATCAACATATGCTACGCTTGCAACAAGTACGAACTCACTGTTGAGACACTCTTCTTTCAGCACAAACTTCCTACACTGCTTAAACCAACGCGGGAAGAACATCCAAATGCATCTCAGTGGAAGATCGAGTCTACGCTACCCTTCGGCAGATTGCCAAACGAAAGCTAGACTTGCCTGTTCGCGGACCCTTTACTGCTATCAAAACCAAGAGAAAAGCTTGGGAGCTCCAAGAAATTGCCACTAAGAAAACATACTTAGTCCATCCCGATTACATAATCACACGGCAACAGCAATACTCCACGCAACCTCCACTGACCCGTCGGCAGACCGCTACACCATCAACTGCTACCCTGCCGCCCAAACCGGTTACCGCACGACGAGTCCAACCACTGAGAGCCTGCAAGCTGCCATAGTGGCCTGCCAGCGCAAGCGAGAAGGACAAGGTCAACGCACCCGGCACACCTGTTCTTGCACTGCAACACTGCGGCCCCACCACATCTCTTCCCGCACTGCTCCACTACAACCCGCCTCACATTTTCCTTGTATAGTTTAAGTAACCATTCCTATTGTTTGTTCGGAATGATTAAATTTGCTAACAACTATGTACTAGGAATTGTTGTTCCTTAAGAAAGTAAGTAGGAAGTGTCATTCGATGTTATTTAGAATGGACACCGTTGTACCGATAATAGTTAAAGATGTAAGGTATTAACCCCTAATGTATATCTTACAGATACACTAATTACCGCCATGGAATGGGTCATACTCATAAGAGCTGTGACTCTTGCTGCACTGACGCAAGCAGGCCCTGCATTTCGACAGAGTCTCCCCCTATCAGTCACAGCGAGTACGCCTGCTACTGTCATCCCCTGGCCCGGATATGCACACATTCCAGGTGCGTTCCTTTTATCCCGAGTCAATTTGGGATTTATTAACATAACTTGCACTAAATACTCGTCCGATTTGGACTCTGCCTTGCAAATAGCCAAACTACTAGCAAACACTAAGTTAGTTGGAGGAACCCGAAATCAACTGAACCGATATGGGTATACAATACTCAAACTAGAAACGGAATATCTGAACACCCTCCATTCTATGTTTGACTTATTACTATGTGATGGTCGCGGCTCAGAACTTTGGACCAAATTTTACGCCTTCCGTGACCAAGCTACAATAATCTGGACTACGTTGAAAAAGGCAGGAGTAACTCAACGTATGGATAATACTAGTCTCAGTACTCAATCGGATGCCCCCATTAATATACTAAATATTACAACTCCGGTTAATGCCCCCATTAATATACTAAATATTACAACTCCGATTAAAACCCCCATTAATGGACTAAATCTTACTAATCCGATCCATGTTCCACCCCTACTAAACTATCTGTCCGAAGTTAGGCCTTCACGACCAGGAAGAAACAGACAACCCCGAAATCCGCCAGTGATTGGATTAGGATTAGGATTCCTTGGAAATTACTTAGTTTCTAAGATTTTCGATACTAATAATCGTGGTAATATTGACGCCTTAAACCGCAACCTACAACAACATAATAAATTGATTAAATTGACTAACGAGCGACTCGACATGTTGTCCAAAAACGTGGCTGATTCATTTGAGGCCGTCAAGAAGGTTCTTGAGAAACTGGCCGATACTGTAGAGATAGCAGACATTCACCAAGAAATTCAGTGGAATCTAGATCAACTAGTAGCAAGTCTGACGGATATCCGGTCAACTTTTAGATCAAGCGAGCTTACCGTATCTTTGCTCGAGGAAGATATTTTCCCCCCCGAATAAATTGACTTAAAATCACTGAATAACATCGTTATCGAAGGTCGTAAGTATTTCCCAACGTTAGACTTCCCGCTCAAAATATCCCGATATCAATTAGAACATATCGCTCAAATATTGAAGATACAAAAAGTATCACATCATAAATTCTTGATGGTCATACCTCTGATATATACTACTTCTTACGATGTGTTCACTCTAATAGCTCACTTCCTAAAACTAGATGAGACTTCCCTTGTCCTCCCTGAATTACGGAACGTGATACTCAGGAGTAACAATACCAACATCATTACGGACAAAACTAACATGTATTCCATCTTAACGACGAATGATCTTCTTTTGGAAGTCGAACCTATCTTTCATGACTGAAAATCCACGTGTGAATGGGAAGCTTTTCAACAGAACGTAACTGCAATGTTGCTTGTATGTAAATACCACAAAACGGAATTCACAGACACTTTTATGGTAGAGACGGTTCAGCATAGACTAATCTACTTTTCAGAATCTACGAAAGTAACTCTGGACTGCCCATCCCACCAGACGAGTGACACCCTCGTTGGGCTGCATAAACTTCCTTTAGCTTGTGACGTTCAGACTGACGACTTCGGCCCGCCAAACAGATGGTAACTATTGAAATACCCGAGCTCATCAACTCCTTTGCCTTCATCGTGGAACCCACGAATCTTCCTATCATCGACGTGAACAAATCCAGTGTAGTTCACTCCAGTCTTCGTGAATTGATTAACAAAGTAAACTCAGATGACCCCTTTACCAACGACTTCAATTATCTTGGATTGCAGTTAGAACAGATAGCCACCTATTCTATATATGCCCAGACTATTATAACCATAATTATGGTCATTAATTCCCTATGCATAGCCTTTCTGATTATCAAATGGATATATCGCAAAAAACACACAGCTACTGTGTGACAAGAGTCCACTCTGGACGCTCTGCAGGAAATATTTCACGGTGTCAATGATAGCCTACGGAATGAAAAGATGCTGTTCCCCAACAGAGAAGGAATACGAAATTTCAGAGAAAGCTTACGAGCAAAAGGTGACCATATACGAGATGTAGCCAAACATGAGGCACATCAACTAAAAAACATACCCCATAACTCACCGTTAGACTTTCATAAACCGTATAATGTTGATGCAGGTACCAACACGGATAGACAAACGTATCCTCCATCAGCCCCTGTACCTGAAATAAATCCTGCCCTGCAGAGATGCACTTGAATAATTAAGTTAGAGTTTGCTTACCCTCTCCGGCATTTGTTGAATGGCACTTGCTTTATTAAATACATTTCTCATTCTACTGAGATTTTAACTCAGAATTGTAACAAGGAACACACTGGGATGACCCAAAATCATAATACAATTGATACTAACTATTATATGTCTTTAGTGATTAATTATGGTGTTTCTCTCTTGCATCTCGCGTACGGGAGAACTATCTTCCCGAGCTTCGACGTACCAACTTCGCCAGCCAGTGGACCAACCCCGCCTGCAGTCGGCCCAAAATACCAAGCGCCCGTTTTCTACCTACCCACGTCAAAGACAAGACAGCTGCTGTCTCCTACGAAGGACGACTACACTACCTGTCCTGGCGGAGGACCAAGAAGAGCGTCTTCGGCCCATGTTCATATTCTCTTTGGCTTTTATACTAATCCTTTGGCGGCAACTTTGTACTCGTAGACCTAATTAATTAATATAGTCATATCAATTAGGGATAGAAGGAGTGGTGTTAAACAAACACGGTGTAGTTTCACCTTAGTTTCACCTTGTGTTTAGTCGGCTCCGACCTACTGTCTAGCCCCTTGTCGTATTCCTATTCAATATAAATTCATTTAACGTATTTCGGCCCGCACCGTCATAAACTTGATAGTATCTTAGAAACTGACTGCCTAACAAGGAACTGACCGCAGATAGCCTGTGTCTGTAGCCTTCCTCCTACAATCCAAACTGTTACCTTAGGTGCTGAAATATCAAATGTAATTGCGCGCATAGACTTAAACTTCTAATATAGTGTCTCTGCCCGGCTTGGTCGCCACATGTTCATGGCCCCGTGACCTCCGGAGAACGGTCCTTTCCTGGATAGGATCCCAGGATAGGCACGGCCACTTGGCTTTCCAAAACTCCTCAAGGTGTTCTGGCCTAGATCCCCCAGTATATGAGCTCTGCATGTTGCTGAGCCCTCAGACTAGGTTTGCCTCATTAGGGCCAACATCTCCGTGCGTAGTCATCCACAACTTGTAGCTTCCTCGTCCTCTCCGATCTTGTCCCCCTCATACTGACTACTAGATAGCAAGTTAAATTGTGTTAGCTTGTGAAAAGAACCTAATTTGAGACTCTAATAGGATCCTAGCCTGGTGAAATAAATATTACGAGACTTCAGCGAGATTACTTCAACACAAAACCAGTCAGGTCTAAAGTAGACGCTCAAAAGATAATAAATACTTTAGGTTAGGTATTAATACATCTTGTAATGTATGACAACACTTTTTTTGCATACATTGATAAATGATCTATGTTGTCGAGCATTGATATATAAATTTAGCTAATTGTGTATCTTGGGCATGGTTTTTTTTCATAGATCTTGTTGACTGCGGACATTACATCACAGATCTGCAGTAAATATGTTAGAGTGAATTTATTCAATATTCGTTATCATAGACGAAAAATATATATACATATATGTAGGTAAATAAACTGGTAAAGTTTGGTAAAAACTACGGAGTCAAGTGAATAGATTTGATATGAATAAAGCTTAAATCAATGAAGAAATACATGACATAAGTATGCAACTGGGGAAAAAATATATAATACTTGGTTAGATTATGATAGGATAGGTTAGGATGGGTTAGGTTTACGGCCCCTCTACATTGCAAACCTATAATGAAAAATGCTACTGTGGATCTGGTGAATGCTCGAATAAGTCAGATATTCTGAATTGAAACGCAATCTCATAACAAAGTCTGAATTAATCAATAACTTATAAGTGTATAAACTGCAAACGGATCACAAACATTTATATAAATAAAACATGCGGGAATAAGCATCTAGTAAAGACATGCGTGCTGATAACATAAGTGAGATGTACATTAAATTAGTGAAGAATTTTAACACTAACACTCTACACAAATCCGGTAAGTTAGTTCTCCAAGATGACAAGGAACCGGACCCAAATTCAATGTCGCGAGGTAAAACCTATCAATATTTTGGATCATTACATCCAATTCAGCGTATTTTATACCCAACATTCCATGAAATTCGGCGAATTTACATCAAAGACTGTTATATTCCTATGATGACCGTACAAAAACGTATATCAACAATAAAATGGCTAAGTAAGTTTCTCTACTATGGTCTAAGCAACATTGATTAACTATTATTTACGGTTTATCCTAGCACACCCAGATGATAAATCCTACACCAATATGGAAGGTGTATGGCCAATCAATACATGATTACATGATGCCGATATGCAATACCGATCTTGTAATAAATTGAAATATAAATAATCCTGTATTTTAACTCTTAAGGTGATCTGGTTCATGAAAAAATCATATACTAACGTAACAACAATACCGAAAATAGCTGGCATTTATCACTAAGTTCATTCATAACAAATAATAATATTACGGTATCCGTTCAAATCTGTAACAAATTCCTAGACCTAACTGCTGCTATGCCTCTAGTTGGACAAAATCCAAGTCCATTGTGTCATAACAATGAATTCTACAATGCTTTACTAGGTCCCTTTTAAGCAATCTACCACTGATATATAACAAATTTAGAGGTGACACCCAGTCATGGTACAATACCTCAGACATACCATGCTTCTGTTTAGTCCATCATCTCTGAACAACGGCGAGCAAAGTCACATCCTGGCCGTAACCAAGAATCTATACACAGGTACAGTGGTCATGAATAAGCCTGATATGAGTCTCAAAGAGTGTGTGGCTATAAAAAGCTGGGATTCTCTTCACTGACCACCTAAGTAAATCACTACAACGATCAGCAGCTTGTCAGATAGCATATCTAACAAACCCATGGAAGTTACAACCGACATCCACAAGAACTCCAAATGACCACCAAAGAGTGTAAGCCGCCTCTACACCAGGACCCATCCAACCAGTAAATCGTCTTCTAAAAAGTTAAACTATACACTTGCTAGGGATCAATGACGAAATTCCACAAAGATGCAGTACGGATTTACATCTCTTAAACATACATTCCTACGATTATCGTAGAAATATCATACAACAACAACCATGTAAATAGCCGAATAAGATTCTCTAATCTGCTCTAACTGTTAATAAAAATTATAATACACTAGGGTATCCATCGAAGTACAATAGTCTACTTACACAAATGAACATAAACACAACGAGCTTTGACCTAGGGGACTCTCTAACTCCTTCAAAACATTGAAATATGTTCCTACACTACAAATACATTACAGTAATAACAAGACCAAGTTTAAAACAAATAGAATTTTCTATATCTACAATATCCACGTCAAACATTGTACTAGGATGTAAGAAGATATATAAAACACTAAAAAAAAGCATCTAACTAAATTATACCTGAAATAATGTTCTTCATTGCAGATACAAACGTAATATATCCTAATATTCTTATAATTGTATATAATACTCAGTACCTTGAATCGAAGATTGAAATTGTACAGAGAATATACAAAAATGAATGAAAATATAATAAAACGGTCAAGTTATAATAAAATTAGAAGAATGATGCAATAACCGACCAAATTCTGCATGAAATAGTGTGCTACATGGACGATGCAAACCTAAAATGTCATAAAAATTCCTATAACTGTATGAGATAACTAATCAAAATTCCGAAAACAATACAAGTTCAACATAAATAAACCGATCATTACTGAGTATCTATAACACAATATAATAACTTACAATGATTCCGTATCGTTCAGCTACTCTCGCTATTGGAACACCGCGTTAACGGAACACCGATATAACTGGTTAAAAACTGGATAATGCGTTATGGAGTATAAAGAATCTCGTAACGAAGCTACTGCATCTTAATAAATATATACATCAACCCGCCAACTGCCAAACTAATAAGCCATACTAATCCTATAGATATTAAATACATTTCAAATAAACAGATGGAAAACAGAATACCTTGCCTAAATTTAATATCAGGCTGGTACCAAACAGGGTTGATCGCACACTAAGGCTGCAAATCGAGTTTTAAAATATACTTACCACACTATTCCTATAAACAATATATATCATAATAAACGAACAGAACACACAAAATATCCCAATCCAACCGCTAAGAACCCCACTAACCAACCTCCGAATGAGTCAATAATTTCCCAACTAGTTATGAATACAAACATATATGTACAGAAAAACATGAATATAATTATAATTCAGACATAAATATATCACGAAACATACACTCAGAACAAAGAAGTTATGACTGAACAGTCATGGAAAAAATACAAATCCAATAACAGAAAGGAGCAATTTCACCTAATTTGCCAGAGCGCATCCAACTTTTTGCCTTGGGGATCCCTACACCGCCACTCCTACAAAATTGTGTTATAACAATATTCCTACCAGAACAGAACAAATTATATAGATATATATAACAGTTAGTGACCAATTTTACGCCAATACAACCATATAAAAAAGAAAAACATATAT
>SDVV010003693.1:0-21034 GCA_016164225.1 Gammarus roeselii | reverse complement strand
AACTGAAACGAACCAAGCGTACCCCAAAACAGCAATCTAAAGAAGAAAAAAACGTATATAAAAACAATAAATATTAATAATTCATATAAATTAAAGTGTTCAAAACATAACACCTACACAATATATATTCGTTTGCAAGGGCCGAAAGCCCCCTCCACCCCCACTCCACCCCTTCGAGTCGCCCGCCTGCTCAAATCAGTTCCACGTCTACGTCAGCGTGAGCTGTTCTGAAGACAACATCGACCACATATGACTAGTCTGTATGAGTTCACATCAACTCGTGACAAATGAGGCTCTGTTGTAGCAACTATCTATTTGATCGCTCACTTCAAAACTTCATATTGGTTATAGATAATTGAACTTCATATGATAATAGAACTTCATATGATAATAGAAGTTCATAAGATAATTGAACTTCATATGATAATTGAACTTCATATGATAATAGAAGTTCATAAGATAATTGAACTTCATAAAATAGTTGAACTTCGTATGATAATTGAACTTCATATGATAATTAAACTTGAGATGGTAATTGAACTGAAGATGGTAATTGAACTTCATAAAATAATTGAACTTCATATGGTAATTGAACTTCATATGATAATCGAACTTCATAGGAAAATTGGACTTCATGTGATAATAGAACTTGATGTGATAATTGAACTTCACATGATAATTGAAGTATATATGATAATTGAACTTCATATGATGTTGAACTTTATATGATGAATTTAGAAATAGAAGACCAACTGCTGAGCTCGGGAAAAATTTGAGTGCACAATAAACGTGATAGGGTAAAGGGAACACCTTTAGAACGGAACACAATTTTCTAGGGGAGACTTGCCACTACCTCACTTGGTCTATTCGTCTGCATCACCACCGGTCCATTCACCTGTTCATCACTCGTCTATCCGTCAGCTCCATCACTGGCCTATCCGTCTGCCCCATCACTGGCATATCGGTCTGCCCCATCACTGGCCTATCCGTCTGCCCATCGCTAGCCTATCCGTCTGCCCCATCACTGGCCTATCCGTCTGCTCCATAACTGGCCAATCAGCCTGCCCCATAATTGGCTTATCGGCCTGCTTTATCAGCGGCATATCCGTTTACCCCATCACCGGCCAATCCTTGAGCCCCATGACCGAACAATTCGTTTACCCCATCACCGGCCAATCCTTGAGCCCCATGACCGAACAATTCGTTTACCCCATCACCGGTCAATCCGGCTGCCACATAACAGGCTTATCCGGCTGACACATCACTGGCCTATCCGGCTGCCACCTCACCGGCCTATCCGGCTGCCACCTCACCGGCCTATCCGGCTGCCACCTCACCGGCCTATCCGGCTGCCACCTCACCAGCCTATCCGGCTGCCACCTCACCGGCCTATCCGGCTGCCACCTCACCCGCCTATCGTCTGTCCATCACCGGCCAATCCTTCAATCCATCAGCTGCTCGTTCGTTTGTTCAGGGCCCCTCACGCCCATCCACAGAATAAGATGATTCATTGTTACCCTCATCAGTATACGGCGGCAATGATAGGATCAGAGTGTTGGGGACGGGGAGTTGGGGAGGGGTTGCTGCGGAGGGTCTGATAGGGAGGGGGTGTTGGGGAGCGGCTGATGAAGGGTTGGCGGAGAAAAGGTGTTGGGGCGTTGGGAGGGGGGGGGGTCATGTGGAGGGGATGGTGGAGTGAGGGTGCTGGGGAGGTGGTGTTGGGGAGGGAGGGGATGTTGAGGAGGGAGTATTGGGGAGAGGGTGTTGGGTAGGGGGAGATGAGGAGGGGGTGCTGGAAGGGGTGTTGGGGAGGAGGTGTCATGGAGGGGGTGTTGTGGAGGGGGTGCTTAGGAGGGCATTATGGGGAAGGGTTGTTAGTGAGAGTTGTAGAAGAGTGTTGAAGAGGAGGGTTGGGAGAGGATGTTAGGAGGGATTGTTGGGAAGGGTGTGATGGAAACGGGGTAATGAGAAGATAGTGTTGGCGAGATGGTGTTGGGGAGAAGGCGTTGGGGAGTGGCTGATGGGAGGATGGTGTTGGACAGGAGCTGTTCGAAAGGGGGTATCGAGGAGGGCCTGTTAGGGCTGGGTTGTTGGGGAGGGGGTGTTGAGGAGAGTGTTTACAAGTGTTTACAAGTGTGGGAAGACAACAACAGACCTATTGGCCCAAACTAGGTTGCCTTTTGATAAAAGTGTGTTGGGAAGGGGGTGCTGGAGATGAGGTGTTTGAGAGGAGGTGATGGGAAGGGGTGTTGGGAAGAGAGTGTGGGGATTGGGTGTTGTGGAGAGCGTGTCGTTAGGGGTGATGGGGAGGAGGCGATGGGGAGGAAGCGATGGGGAGGAGGTGCTAGGACGGAATTGGGAAGAGGTTATTGCGGAGGAGGGGGTTGTGGCTAAAGAGGGAGTGTTGAGGAGAGGGTGTTGTTAAAGTTCTTTAAAAGGGGGTATGTGTTGGAGACGGGTGGTTGGGATGATTGTTTTATTTATCACACTTATCCAGTAAACAGTTTAAATGTATAGAAAATGTATTTGTATGACCTCTGTTACAATAAATTGAGCATCACTTATGCTCGGGGTGGAGCTTGATAAGAAGCCGTGAGGCTAACCACACGGCAGAACCTTAACAGTCATCCTAAGAATCACGGCTAGAGAAGAGAAGACATTTTGCCCTCTTCGACTTTTCGCTCCTGTTTCTGCAACAAATAAACCAACAATTAAGTGTTGATGCTCGGAAGAAAAGTGCATTTTGCGCGCGGACGAGCGCCTACCCGCTCATGAGATCGCGCGCGCACGAGCGCCTACCCGCTCAAAAGATTGCGCGCACACGAGCGCCTACCCGTTCAGGAGATCGCGCGCACGAGCGCCTACCCGCTCAAGAGATCGCGCGTGGACGAGCGCCTACCCACTCAAGAGATTGCGCGCGCACGAGCGCCTACCCGCTCAAGGAGATCGCGCACGGACGAGCGCTTACCCGCTCAAAAGATTGCGCGCACACGAGCGCCTATCCGTTCAAGAGATCGCGCGCACGAGCGCCTACCCGCTCAAGAGATCGCGCGCGGACGAGCGAATACCCGCTTAGGAGATTGCACGCGCACGAGCGCCTATCCGCTCAAAAGATTGACTGCGCACAAGCGCCTACCCGCTCAAGAGATTGCGCGCGCACGAGCGCCTACCCGCTCAAGAGATTGCGCGTGCACGAGCGCCTACCCGCTCAAGAGATCGCGCGCGGACGAGCGCCTACCCGCTCAAGAGATTGCGCACGCACGAGCGCCTACCCACTCATGAGATCGTGTGCGGACGAGCGCCTACCCGCTCAAGAGATCGCGCGTGGACGAGCGGCTACCTGCTCAAGAGATTGCGCGCGGACGAGCGCCTACCCGCTCAAGAGATCGCGCGCGGATGAGCGTCTACCCGCTCAAGAGATTGCGCGCGCACGAGCGCCTACCCGCTCAAGAGATTGCGCGCGCACGAGCGCCTACCCGCTCAAGAGATCGGGCGTGGACGAGCGGCTACCTGCTCAAGAGATTGCGCGCTGACGAGCGCCTACCCGCTCAAGAGATCGCGCGTGGACGAGCGGCTACCCGCTCAAGATATTGCGCGCGGACGAGCGCCTACCCGCTCAAGAGATTGCGCGCTGACGAGCGCTTACCCGCTCAAGAGATCGCGCGCGCACGAGCACCTACCCGCTTCAGCTCTCGCTTCTTCCGTATACACTGATAAGATTTCAGATTATTTTTCTTCAACATCGTATTGAATAATCTAAATTATTGCACATAAATGGCTTATATTATAATAAACATTAACTTCATTAAACGCAGTAGCACTTTATGGACAGTAGCGTGCCTCTTCAAGGGCATCTGTCACTCACCCACATTCGACATATGAGCTGCTTCGCTCAGCACTCTGATGGTCTCGCGAGTCAAGGGCATCTGTCACTCACACACTCGACATATGAGCTGCTCCGCTGAGCACTCTGGTCTCGCGTGTCAAGGGCGTCTGTCACTCACACACTCGACATATGAGCTGCTTCGCTCAGCACTCTGATGGTCTCGCGTGTCAAAGGCATCTGTCACTCACACACTCGACATATGAGCTGCTCCGCTGAGCAATCTGGTCTCGCGTGTCAAGGGCGTCTGTCACTCACACACTCGACATATGAGCTGCTTCGCTCAGCACTCTAGTCTCGCGTGTCAAGGGCATCTGTCACTCACACACTCGACATATGAGCTGCTCCGCTGAGCACTCTGGTCTCGCGTGTCATCCGATGGAATGACAACGCTGGCCTCATCCTCAAAAGATGTATTGAAGAGAAGGGAGTCGATAAGACACATTAATACAGACAATCTTATGAAATACGATCATAATAATCTAAGCCAAACTACTCACTAGAAATCATTTGATAAACGATGTGAATGCCATTCAAGGCAAAATCTATCGCCTTGTAAAGTGAGTTATATACGGCATAAAATGTCTTGTACGAATACCGTTGAAGCAGTTGAGCAGTTCGTCTAATGGATGTCTCCGAAATAACCTAAGTTATTCAACAAGTCATGAACAGCCTGCATTGTAGGCTCTCTAATTAATCACTACAAATATGCACAATCTTAATGCACTGTCGCATTGACACAGTCAATTATTTTACTCAATAACAAAGCATAATTTATGGGCCCTGTGGCCTACATTAAAGGAGCATGAAAGTTGAAAAAAATATCGAGTAAATATAAGCAATATTTGACTGCGGGTCTGAAGAAGTCGGTCCATTCATAACCATTGTCTTCTAATCAACTGTGCCAGGACCTGGTTGCATGATCGTCAAGCGACGCGTTGCCTTACATTTGACGCAACAAATCAAAGCAACAAGCAGAAGTCAACAAATTAGTGGAGAAGATTTGCTATTGTTAACATCGGTGGCATGACTAATAGCAGTGCTATTCGATAACAAGGGTTAACAAAAAATAACAAAAGCCCCAAGGAGTGGAAAAAAATCTGCGCTACAATAATTTAATAGAACTGACGGGGCTGTCTATTTAACACAGCTCTCAAATGTATCTTAGATACATCTGGTGCCCATGGATACCCGTCAAACTCTTCACAACAAATCGTCTGAAATGATCGGCTTGGACACGAACAATTGATTGAGAAATTTAAACGAGACAAAGAAACGAAGAAGCGATTGATTTGTGGCGCTCAGAGCACTGATCAATCATTCGTGTCTCGGTCTGAACAGCACGGGATTAGTGTGATCAGCGAAGGTGATTATTGGCAAATTGATTAGTAGAAGACTCAGACGTCTTCCAATCTTCATGATAACGTCTCGAATACGGCGTTGTTGCGTTAGGAACGTCTGTGTTGGGCTGGGAACGTCTGTGTTGTGCAGTAGACGTCTGTGTTTTGTGTTGAGCACGCCTGCGTTGTGTAGTAGATGTCTGTGCTGTGTTGATGACGTCTGTGTTGTATTGATGACGCCTGTGTTGTGCAGTAGACGTCTGTGTGCTGTTTAACACACTTTAGCTGTGTAGTATACATCTGTGTTGACGTCTGTGTTGTGTAATAGTAGTCTATTTTGTGTTGAGGACGTCTGTGTTTTGCGGAGGACGTCTGTAATGTGTTGTAGTCGTCTGTTTTGTTGAGTTGATGACGTCTGTGTTGTGTAGTAGACGTCGGTGTTGTGTTGAGGACGTCTGTGATGCATAGTAGACGTCTGTGTTGTGTTGAGGACATCTGTGTTGTGTGGTAGACGGCTGTGTTGTGAAGTAGACGTCTGTGTTGTGTTCAAGACGTCTGCGTTTTGTGGAAAACGTCGGTGTTCTGTTGATGGACGTCTGCGTTGTGTTGAGGACGTCTTTGTTGCGTGGAAGACGTCTTTGTTGTGTGCAGGACGTCTGTGTTGTGCAATGGACACCTGTGTCGAATGGTATAGGTCTTTGTGACACTCTAACTAAAACTTCGACATTGACTCAATATTATTTAATGCACAGAAATCCTCATTACTACGGTGGGATATGATTTAAACTGCAGTTCATTACAATAGGTAAACAGTCGACATCGTCGGTGCTGTCGCCAGGAGAACGTCCTTTGGAAAGACTTTTTTTCTCAAGATTAGATTGAGGCATCTGTTCATGTTATTCGACCTTGTAACGATTGTAGCAAGTGAAATATTACAGCACATGATTTAGGGCTGCAACAAACCGAAGGGGGATATAAACAACAAATTCCTCTCGCGCAATGATAACAAAAACCCTATAGCTGTTGGGACTCCGATCTTTACATTATGTCTCATTTCTGAAGGCCCTCTGGTGGCGACTGAAAATGATTTACCTTAGAATTCGTTCACGGAAAAATGTTAGACAAATCTAGATAGCGCACAACGGCATGCACTACAGTGTTTCCATGTGGTCAATATTGTGGCGCCTCTAGTGGCGGTTAAGTGCGGCGAGCATGATGAAATACTGTGACGCCTCTAGTGACGGCCAAGTGCGGTGAACATGATGAAACATGTGGCGCCTCTACTGGCGGTCAAATGTGGTGAACATGATGAAGTACTGTGGCGCCTCTAGTGGCGGCTAAGTGCGGTGAACATGATGAAATAAAGGGTCTGCGTAGAGTTCAGCGTCTTAGTTATAAAGGCTTTCTGGTGATATTCAATCTCGAGTCAACTATCCTAAAAGGTGACGTTGCGTCTGAATAAAAGAGAGATATTTTTTTTTTAAACACACGTTAAAACAGAGGTCGATATGTACCATCTCTTCGGATCACTGTAACTTTTATATACCTAGGGAAGCTGGTGTTTGCTGCATTACAAGTGAATTTTTTGCTAGATATATACTACGAATTAATTATTCAACCTCAGCAACAGCTGGTCCAGACTCTGACGGCATCGCAAATAAACCAATAGGTGCATTCGACTTAGCTTCACCTAGCCTTAACCAGCTGTTATTTGGGGGAAATAATTGGTTCGTAGTCTGAATACAGCCAACATTGACGTGGGCAGAGCGTGCAATAGCTTGCTTTAGGGGTACAGGAGCCGCCGCTAAATCAGAAAAGATGGTGCATCTCAAACGCACTTTTATATGCCACGAGATCATTATCTCTGAGGCGTTGAAGTCTCCGTGTCTGTGCGGGAGACCGGCGGAAGCCAGAGGTGCTTCAAAATTCTTGCCACGTGACCAAATTTCATGTACTGAATAAATTGATACAAAATGTGTACAGCCACAAATGAAACTTCCGATTGGGTAGAGTGAAGTGAAATGGATTTTGATACGGAACTTGTGGCTTAACAATTAAAACTGATATATTTATTTTGGGAAGAAAACGTCATTTCAATTTAATTATATCGGGAACAAATAGCGTTGAAGGATCAGGTGACTGTCAAATGAGGAGGAGGGAACGGGCCTAGAACGAACACATTCTTATTCCATGACCTTCAATGTCGATTGGATGAGACAAGAACTAGGTACAACCAGTTCAACCTCTAGGTAAGGAGATCAAGACAATGCTGATAGGACGAGACAAGAACTCGGAACAACCAGTTCAACCTCTAGGTAATGCGATCAGGACAATGTCGATAGGACGAGACAAGAACTAGGTACAACCAGTTCAACCTCTAGGTAATGCGATCAGGACAATGTCGATAGGACGAGACAAGAACTAGGTACAACCAGTTCAACCTCTAGGTAATGCGATCAGGACAATGTCGATAGGACGAGACAAGAACTAGGTACAACCAGTTCAACCTCTAGGTAATGCGATCAGGACAATGTCGATAGGACGAGACAAGAACTAGGTACAACCAGTTCAACCTCTAGGTAATGCGATCAGGACAATGTCGATAGGACGAGACAAGAACTAGGTACAACCAGTTCAACCTCTAGGTAATGCGATCAGGACAATGTCGATAGGACGAGACAAGAACTAGGTACAACCAGTTCAACCTCTAGGTAATGCGATCAGGACAATGTCGATAGGACGAGACACGAACGAGGTACAACCAGTTTAACCTCTATTATTATTCATTATCATTAGATCATTTATTTCCATCGTGTGGCAATGGGGTTTAAATTTTTTAGGTAAGAAATAAATTCTTAAACATAAGACATGAAACTTCATAATCAACTACGCTATTTTAATTAACGAAAACGAGAGTTCAATTTGAATTCGTCACAGCTCATCTCTCGGGCCGCCGGTTCGGATTACATGGAGCGAAATATTATTTACAATAGTATCATCTGTGCACATTCATCTGTGCACATTCAGAAAAAGTATATTTTGACAAAATAATCCCGACTACATAGCGTTGGGAAAACCAGTGACACGCGGGGTTGAAAAATTAGAAATACTTGGGGTGGATAAATAACAAAATACATGGGTGTAGAAAATAACAAGTAAATAGGGTGGGTAATCACGCATGAATGTGGTTAGAGTGCCGAGAACATGGGGTTGGGAGATCCAAATGTGCTAACATATTGTAATGAGTAGTCTACATTATTGTACGATGACAAAGATATGGATGGACGACATGAATTATCCAAAAATTATGAATACAGTTTTGGGTTGGGAAATCGAAAAGCGCTAACATATTTTAAAGATGGGTCTAAACCATTGTATTAATAATGAAGGGGTGGAAATGCGACATAAGTTATACAAAAAAGTTATACATAAAATACATTCCAAACAACTGAATATACAATATACACACTTCAAAACCGCTAGGAAATGATTAAATGATTGACAATCAGAATAATACAATGCTGGAGTACACAATTCGGACGAATATACTTCTGTTATAGGAGACAAAGCAAAATATTAGCTAATATGGCAATGATTGTATCATCAAAGATGGTACGAAAATTGTTAGAAATAATTCAATGAATTATATTAAAATCAAGTTAATCTTTGTCAAAGTTAGAAGCTGTCAATCGTTCCTCAAAAAGACTGAGTTCGTATTTTAATTATACTGATACGACTGGAACATTTAAAACATAGAAATAGACAAAACGCTAGTTAACACTTATGGTAATTGGCAAAGACAATTGTGATCGGTAGCAACTTAGAAAACATACGCACCGTCAGAGTATAAACGATAAGATGGTGTCTCAATGTTGAGAGTTATGGTGGTGGTGGTTTCGGACATGCTCAAGAACAGAATGCATTTTCTGGTTACTGGTACTATGCATTTAGCTTGTGTTTGTGGGCAAAGTTACCGTTTCGAATTGATTGGCCAATAGATGTTCATTAAGCCTATTCGTGAAGGACGTGTTGGATTCAAGATTTTTGAGGCTTGTTGGGGGGTTGTTCCAGGATTTTGGTCCAGTGATCGAAATAGCTCGACAGGCAGTTTCTGTTTTCCTGCGTTCAACGTGCAGAGTCTCATTATTTCATGTGAATCGATTGTTCTTTTCACTTCGAGAATATATGTGCCTTTGGCTGCCAGGTCGATGTTTTTCTAGAAAATCTCTATGAATTCTGATCGACTCATGACTAAGTAATGCAATCAAGACAATGTCGATAGGACGAGACAAGAACTAGGTACAACCCGTTCAACCTCTAGGTAATGGGATCAAGACAATGTCGATAGGACGAGACAAGAACTAGGTACAACCCGTTCAACCTCTAGGTAATGCAATCAGGATAATGTCGATAGGACGAGGCAAGAACTGGGTACAACCATTTCAACCTCTAGGTTTTCCGATCTGGACAATGGCGATAAGACGAGGCAGGAACTAGGTACAACCCGTTCAACCTCTAGGTAATGCAATCAGGACAATGGCGATAGGACGAGGCAAGAACTGGGTACAACCAGTTCAACCTCTAAATAATGCGATCAGGACAATGTCGATTGGACGAGACAAGAACGAGATAGAACCAGTTGAACCTCTAGGCAATGCGATCAAGACAATGTCGATAGGACGAGGCAAGAACTAGGTACAACCAGTTCAACCTCCAGGTAATGTGATCAGGACAATGTCGATACTACGAGACAAGAACTAGGCACAACCAGTTCAACCTCTAGGTAATGTGATCAGGACATTATCGATAGGACGAGGCAAGAACTAGGTACAACCAGTTCAACCTTTAGGCAATGCGATCATGAATTCAATATCATGTTGTCACACTACATCAAATCTCTCAAGTGATACTTCAAGCTATGCTAGGTGTGTATTTATTCTCCTAGTCTCCTTTTTAAAAACAATTTCCTTTACCCCTTTATGCGAGGACCCATTTAAGTTATGACCGGACCCATGAGCGATGTCTCTGTTTCCCAATTTGACAAACGTCAAATGACTTGCTCCTACCAACAACGACAAAGTAAGGAGGGGAACTAGCATGACAACTGTGACGCCACACGACGATGACGTCAAGCAGATGCGTAGATAGTGTGGGCAATGTCGGCTCTGAACTCGCGGAGCAATAGGTACCGTCCTGTTTCAATGTTTTCTCTACCCCGGTATTAGCATCTTGATCTTAGTTGTCTATAGTATGCTGAAATTGGTCGACATATTTACCATCTATCACATAAAAAACAGGGCGAAAGGAATATCCAGTTCCTAGTTACGTCGTGACATCTCCTTTAATATGAACGAAACGTTTGGTCGGCAATAATTAGTGTAAAGAGCAACAAAAATGTAACATAAGGAATTAGGAAAGACTTTTTGAATTCAATCTCACCAGAAAGTGAATATCTAATGGGTCCTTACGTCCAAAGACAAACTCTAACCATCTTTTCAGGCTCAGAGGCGGAAAGTTCATATCTGGACGCTAGGACACAGCTTCGATTCCCGATGACGGTGAGCAAAAAAAACGTGTATTATTCCTACTCCAAAAAATCAATCCGACTATTAGCTTCCTCTCCTAGTCACTAACCGGGGCTCTAACAAACCACACATGGGCGCAAAGGGTCTGCCCAAGATACATACACTAGGATGTGTACTGTGGGTATCGCTCCCATAGCTGGCCCACAGGCAGCCCAGGAGTTCGTGAGTTGCCGTTCTAGATACCAGGCTCGGGACCAGCTTATCGACGCTATTTATCCTTTAATGGCCCTTGTATCTTTCTTTCCATCGAACAGGGCTACTTCCTCATCCCTCCCCTCCTCCTCTGCTTTCCTCCCATCCCCTCCTACTACTTTGCCTCCCATCCTCCTCCACTGCCGCCGTTTCTCCTTTTGTGCCTCCATTCGTCCTCCTCTACCTTTCAATCTTATATTCTCCCTCTTCGATCCCCTCTCTTCACTTCTTTCTTCCTCCCTTTCGTACTCCTGCCTCCCTCTACTGCCTCCCCACAGTTCCTCTCTACTCTACCCGGTCTCCCATCCACCCCGATCCGTGCTGAAGAGTTTCGGCAAGCTCCGTCTAAACTCGTCCTTATCTCTTCGTGTCTGTTTGAATTCCCATGTAATTTCAAGGTGTAGGACCGTCGTCTTTGATATTGAGTAGATAAGCCCCAGCATTGTTCCATTAGTGGAGGGTTCAAGTTCATATTTAGTGTTTTTGCTTGAATGCCCGGCCAAATTGTGCCATGCAGTTTGAGGAAAACAAGCAACCCTCAGACTCCGAGGATTTTCTTCCCCGCTGACAATCCCCATAAGAGGAGTCATTGAGTTTTTCGATTTGCTGATTCACGCACGTTTTACGTGATACCATCCCTAGCACAAGGGTCAGGGTATAAATTCATCACTCTCCACATCCAAATGTGTTGGAATGTTTGTTATTTTTACAGCTTGGAAAGGTCTTAAATCTATAATCACAATGCAATATTTCATTTCACTTTTCCCCCGTCTAACACTGTAAAATCACTACATTTGCTGGAAAAAGTCTTACAAAATTCTGAAATCAAAGTACTGAATGTGAATTACATTTTTATTGGAGCTCCTCTACAACGGCAGTTGAGATATTATAATTTGAAAGACATTGTTTTTGACCAAGTTTCTTTGTTCGAGAAAAAACAAATTCGCGTCTATAACCTGGAATTAACCACATAAATATACTCTCACTCTTTCCAGTCAAATAATGGACAAAAATAGATCATCATCCCTCCCAGTCAAAAGATGGTAACAAATAAATCGACCCTCACTCTTCCCAATCGACAATTAAGAAACCATCACTCCTCCCAATCCCACAATGGCGACAATTATGTGATTGGGAGGACAAAATAATAGCAACAAATAATTCGACCATCTTTCCTAACCCAATCAAATTATGGAAACAATTATATCAATCACCATTCCTTCCAATCAAATAATGTCAGAAATTTCCGAAAGCGTAAATCACAGATAATGGCAATCAATTCACGTTACTTGCCAAACGACATCCATTACCATTCGAGAGCCTTGAAAGTATCCAGAAAGCCACCCTTCCAACGTCGTCCTAACCTATCGAAACCTCGATATCTGAAGCCTCCCATCTCATCTAGGACGATCACTGGGGTCACCCTTCCAGCGTCGTCCTAACATATCGAAACCTCGATGTCTGAAGCCTACCATCCCATCTAGGACGATCACTGGAGCCACCCTTCCAGCGTCGTCATAACCTATCGAAACCTCGATGTCTGAAGCCTCACAACTCATCCAGGACGATCACTGGGGCCACCCTTTCAGCATCGTCCTAACCTATCAAAACCTCGATGTCTGAAGCCTCCCATCCTATCTAGGACGATCACTGGGGCCAACCTTCCAGCGTCGTCATAACCTATCGAAACCTCGATGTCTGAAGCCTCCCATCTCGTCCAGGACGATCACTGGGGCCACCCTTTCATCGTCGTCCTAACCTATCGAAAACCTCGAAGCCCCAAGTCTCCGCATCATCTAACGTTCGTATTTACGAAAGTCGTGCCGCTCACCAGTTGATCGTGCCGCTCACCAGTTGATCTTGGTCTCCGCAACCAACGCTGGCCAATCTTCCAACATTACCAGGCCCAATAACAAACAAAGTGATGCGCAACCCCATCATTGTGCTTGGTTTAATCCTCGCCCATCGAGCCATGAATCAAACCACTGTCAACCAAAATCAACACCACGTACGCGGGCGAACGCTGGAGTTGCCCTCCCCCCTCCTCATCTTCGTAGTTCCACCCGGTCCTCTCCTTCCTGTACCCTACCTACCAACCCTTCCTTGTAAGCTCTCCCACACTATAGAACATTTGATGGGCAGAAACAATGGCAGGGCAATGGGCCGATACAGTTCCAATGTATGTCTAAGATGGTTGGGTTGTTGCTAAATTGCTGGCATGCCGACGAACGTGTGTACGGCTTGGATCTGCGAAGCAAAGAGATGCAATCGCTACTGGTTCGGGAACAACAGAAAGAGGAGATTGAGAGGAGATTGAAAGAGGATTGAGACTGGGGAAGGGTGGGACAATAAAAGAGGAATGTTGATAGAGGGGAAAAATTGATGTCAAAAAATAATTTAAGATTGAGGAAGGGTCTATTATTAAGGAAAGAGAACGGCAAAAAAAATCACATTTAATACCCTTCCACCACAACAATTATTACCTTCAAACCAACACCACAACCACCACCACAAAAAAAATTGTCGAAGGACTTCCCCCACCTCCTTTACCTCCATCTAACTTCCAAACAAACTTACTCTTTGGCTAACTAACGAAGCGGCAAACTAAATAGAATCCATTGTTGTGAGGCTGCTTTGCGGCTAATTTATTCGCCAGTATACGTAGACAAATTAGCCAGGCCCTGCCGGTCCGACCGGCGCGATCGAGGCGGTGATACCAGCTCTAACTAATAATCAGGGAGGCAATCTGGCGTAAATCTTGCTAAGCTATTGTGCCCTTTAGGGGCTAGAAGGGGCTGGGGTATGTGGGGATGGTGGGGGAAAGGGAGGATTGAGAGAGAGGGTGGAAGATGGAAGAGTTTGTGAGGGAAAGGTGGTGGGGAGGTTTTGGAGATTTTCGCAAGTGTTAGAAGACAACAAGAAGCCTGATGGCCCAAATTGTTTTCTTTCGATAGTGTGTGGGAAATTAGTTGTTGAATGGAACGTATGCTAGAGTATCCTGTATCTGTGGGGTACCTGTAGTAAAGGATCACGACAGAGCAAGTTTGTAGTGGGAAAGCGCATTTACCGATGGTACCCAGAATAACTCAAATCAGCGCCTGAAAAGAAAGCCACCGACCCACGCTGTTGATTTGAGATCAATCCAGTTTCATTCCTCCGTAGACCATGGTTGCCGGGCGTCAATCCTGGGCGTCGTTTTGCAACGTGTAGTTACCAATGCCAAGCACCATTTAACCATGCTAGTGTCAATGCCAGACACCATTTTAACCATGCTAGTGCCAATGCCAGGCACCATTTAACCATGCTAATGCCAATGCCAAGCACCATTTAACCATGCTAGTGTCAATGCCAGACACCATTTTAACCATGCTAGTGCCAATGCCAGGCACCATTTAACCATGCTTATGCCAATGCCAGGCACCATTTAACCATGCTAATGCCAATGCCAGGCACCATTTAACCATGCTAGTGCCAATGACAGACACCATTTTAACCATGCTGGAGCTAATGCCAGGTATCATTTTAACCGTGCAGGTGCCACTGCCGAACACTCTCTTCAGATGCAGACACCATTTTTAATTAACGATGTTTGTTCTAATGCCGGTCACTATTTCTGCAGCGTGTCACATCCGCAGGCTACAGAGCGGCATTTCTGATAGAATTGGTGGAGCCGTTTTTCTAACGTTTCGATGGTTTCTCTGTGGATAATTTTTATTTGAAAGCTTGTTCTATTATTCGAATGTCTCAACGTGAAGAAGTTATGCGTTATGTCGAATGCGAATCGCTTACCAAAAACTCAGTAACCAATATTCCTGGTCAGTCCGTTCGCATCTTGAGGGAAAAGACTCGATTGGTCGGCGTTTTCCTTACCTTTCATAACCTTTCACTGTTTCATAACACCTTTAACTCAACATTTCTCAGCGAATACAGGTTGAGTTTGCAAACTCGGACTTCGTACAATTTATTACGCAAAGGGAAGACACGCTCGGTAGCTCTACGCCAACCTTTTTTTTAATTCAACAATGTCTTCCCAAGATTTGGGGACCAGAGTTGAATGGAGTACTCAAGAGGCGGTCCAACGAAAGCAATAATAAACTCAAAAATACTATATTTCAGTTTGTACGCGATAGTACGGTATTTCGTACTTAGCATTTAATTTGCCTGGTGCACGCAGCATCGTTCTACTAGACCTCTCTCTTTGGTAACGGAAATTAGTTTCTTTTCAGGTATGGAATAATCGTGCTTGGGATTGTAATGACCTACGTGCACAACTTTACATTTATAGACGATAAATTGCATTTGCCACTTTTCCGAACAATCAACATCCACATTCATGTCTAGTTGGATCTGATACAATTCATGTTCGGTTTGCCCCTCTCCTTCTAGCTTTGTATCGATCGTGAATTATCTGTTGTTCGAGAACACGTTTTTCATCGTGCTCATTCATGAATATTATGAAAAGGATTGGACCTAAAACAGATCCACGAGGCACGCCGCTTGTTACAATACCCCAAAGGGCAGAGGCTCCGCTAAGTACTACTCGCTGCCGTCTGTCCGTGAACATCCAGCTTTTTATCCAGTAATTTAGCTGCCTCGAATACCGATGTTGTTCAATTTACTAAGTAAGCGTTTGAGGGGAAATAAGCGGAAGTTTTTTTTTGGAAATCAAGGTACATGATATTGATCGAAAATTTCACATCGTAAATTTCAATTATATTTCTGAAAAATAGCGACAGGCTTGTTGGACAGAAACGAGTGTGCCTAAAGTCGTGCTGAGAGTTCCTTAACAACATGTTTGCTCTAAACAATTTTGTAATTTGATCCGTAGTCAAACTTTCCATCAATTTGCAGATGATCGAGGGGAGACTAATTGGTCGATAACTGCCATGACACATCTTTTCTTCTTAGATTAAAATTGAAGTAACGTTAGCCCCTTTCCTCTATGAGAAACAAGTATACCATTTGTGAGAGATTGTGTGAACATTTCAGAGAGAGGTTTGGCAATTTCATTCGTGGTCTCCTTCAGTATTCTTGAATGGAGTTAGTTAGGGCTTGAAAATTTACGGTGCTTGAAGCTTCGAGTTTAGTTTCTGCTATGATACTCCGAGGATTAGGAATATCCAGATTCTCTATCGTGAATACAAAACATATCGTTATTTAATAGCACTCTTATTCTAGTGTCGTTTGTTTCCAGCATTCCACGGTCGTTCTCAATATGTGCTATGACAGATGTTTTTTTTTGCTTGAAACAAAGCTAACATAATCAGTGTGCTACTTATGGCCGTCATAGAGATTTTGTTTTCATGAATTTTAATTTTACGTTTCAGGTCTTCCTTTAAAACTCTCGTGCTGACTTTCAATTCGTATTTAATAGCTTCATAATACATAGATATTTGTTTACTTGGAGTGTTTTTGCTGAACAGCGGGTTACAGCGTAACGGCCACCTGGTCCAGACGGTGTTGATGCTCATTTCTGGAGCAGTTACATCATCTGCATGATGCTGCCACTTCTGTCTGACGGCCGTGCGTTTGAGTGAAGGGGGACCTTCATTGTTAGGGCATCCATTAATTCAAGGCATATCAAGAACAAAGCTGAGGTACATGACCAATTGATTTTTGAACCTCAGGATGTTTGCAATTGTTTAAAATAAGGCACACGTTGGATTTTTCTTACTTCCAAAGATAAAGTCCTCCACAAGCGCCTAAATAGTAAATTACACAGCATCGGTATTCGAGGCTAGCTTAACAACTGGATAAAATGCTGGCTTACGGACAGACGGCAGCGAGTTGTACTTAACGGAGCGGATCCTCTCAAGGATCCGTGTTAGGTCCAGTTCTCTTTACAATATTCAATAACAATCTCAATAGCAACGTACACTCAAACATTAGCAAGTTTGCAGACGACACTAAGGTAGCAGATCCAATTAGACTTGAACAAAATTGTTGATTGGTCAGAAAAGTGGCGAATGAAATTAAATGTAGACAAATGTAGAGTTATGCACATAGGTCCTCATAACCTCAAACACGAATATTCAATGTCCGGGAAGAAACTCATTCCTGTCACCGAAGAGAGAGATTTAGGTGTCATCATTAGTGACGACTTAAAAAGTAGCAAGCAATGTAACGATGTTGCCAAGAAAGGCGACAAAATGCCAGGTATGATATCCCTCACTATCTCGTACAAAAACAAAGACAGTACGGTCAAGTTATACAATGCATTTGTTAGACCACATCTCGAGCATTCCGTTCAATTTTGGTCTCCATATCTTAGGAAATACGTTATTAAATTAGAGAAGGTTCAACGCAGAGCTACCAAACTCATTGCTTCGCTGTGAAATAAATTGTATGAAGACAGACTAAGTGAACTCAATATTTATTCGCTAGATAAACGTCGAGTCAGAGGCGACATGATTGAAGTGTGGAAGATTATGAAGGGTAAGGAAAACGTCGACCGAGCGAGCCGTTTCCCTCGAGATATGAACGGAGTGACTAGGAACAATGGATACAAAATCGTTGGGAAACGTTTCTCACTGTCGAAGAATGGAACAAACTTCCAACGGAGGTTGTAAACGGCAATACAATCGAAACGAAAAATAGCTAAGCCGTTCCCTCTCTTGATGTTATACAAACAGAAATGGCACATGAAGCTCTCCCAGACGTTCTACTTCAGAACTAGTCCTCTTGCTATCAAAAGGCCTGTTTTTGTCTTCCTACATTTGTAAACACTTGTAAAGGCATCGTGTTAAATAATTGAGGGGTCTTGCAGAGGAAACAGTTTAATGACACTGTTTTAACCTTTGCACAACTTACCAGTTTTGGCAACTTTGTGATAGCGCAATCTGCCAATCCTTGCCTGATTTCTCAGTAATTTTCCTCACTCTCCTTTCATTGATATTTACAAAGTAAACTTTCGATCATTTTCTTTACGTTTATGATCATGAACCGTTTCTGTCGTCTTTAGATTAAATATAATCTCAAGGCTACTGATCTGTTATGATAATCCCCTTTCTTCACCTCAATATTTTTTCATTTGAAACTTCTTTTGACTGCTGCCAGTCATTCTAGGTCTTTCTTCTCATGTGAGATCCAGAGTAAAGACCAGTAGTCCATAACTGGTTGGATTAGGTGTTCCCAGTGTCCACATCGTTCTTAAATCTCTTGATAGAATAATCCTCGTGGTCCAGGAACACAGTCTTGTGCCACTAGCCTCCACTGTCACAACTTGTTCTTCGAATAAACATTGTTCTACATTTGTACTCCTAAGTCCCGCAGGCTTTCTCCTCAACAACGAGTGTGTTGTTGCTTAATTAATTACAGGACTCAGTTAATAAATCTGAATTTCTTCCTTATTTAAATAATTCCCATTTAGATTATTTAAATTGCATGTTGTTTCCACCAGCCCACTTGATTTTTTTTTTAGATCTGCTTGAACATTTTCCCGATCATTTTTTTCCTTCACACTGCATAACACTGTTGTTTCAGCTGCAAGACAGGCTACTGATGAACGTACTAGGTATTGCTCAGGTGATTGACCTTAATTGTGAACCCCACTAAGCAATTACACCGGTACGTGCAGAAGTTTCCCCGTTCACTACCACATTTTGGAGGAAATATTCGATCAATTCATAAACTTTCCTGCGTGTACCGTCGTTATGTAGTTTTATTCTGCTAAATGTAGTACTGATCTGATAAATCAAAAAGGTTTAAAAATTGATGTGTAAATACAACTGCATCACCACTTCCTATTATACGGCTTGATCATTATTTAACATAAACAGTATTTGGCACATACATCCGCAAAACTTATACTCGCACTTGGGTGCTCCATACATTTTAAATTTTAACAATAAGTCACTCGCAATATTCATTGAAGAATGTCAACCCGTCACGGCCTCAATGTAGATTGCAACGTCACCACATCTCCTATTTGTTTGGTCGCCGCATTTCCTATTTGTATGATCACTTCAGCTCCACTGATAATACATTATCATTTGGTGTGTTTCAGTCACGGCAATAAAGAGTGAGTCAATGTTAGATGGTAGGTCTTAGATCAATTTAATTTTGTATTATTGGATTATGTCGTGTATTCCTTGTAAACTCAAGAAGTGAGTATTTTTAGTTGGTTTTGTTTGATTGCTTCTTGAAAAGTTGTTTCTTCTGTTCCCTGTGGGTTGTCGGCCCTCTCCTGATTGGAAGATTACAATCGCAGAGAAAATTCAAAAGCTTTTTAAGTTTTTAAATGATCTGGTTTCCGTGCATCCCATTCATATCCCTTCATTGATCCTGATTTGGAAGCCTTATATCCATGACAAGAAGTTCACGCTTCCTCAAACTCATCTCATCGCAAATGTGGTGACTCATCTTGTTGGTCAGCACTCTAGTGCAGGCGACGGCCATGTCTCGCCACAACAGGCGGTACATGGCCTCCTACCTGCACTACGAAAAGGACGTCTTCAGCGCTCTAGTGCAGGCGACGGCCATGCATCGCCACAACAGGCGGTACATGGCCTCCTACCTGCACGACGATAAGGACGTCTTCAGCGCTCTAGTGCAGGCGAGGGCCATGCATCGCCACAACAGGCGGTACATGGCCTCCTACCTGCACTAAGATAAGGACGTCTTCAGCGCTCTAGTGCAGGCGAGGGCCATGCATCGCCACAACAGGCGGTGCATGGCCTCCTACCTGCACCACGATAAGGACGTCTTCAGCGCTCTAGTGCAGGCGACGGCCATGAATCGCCACAACAGGCGGTACATGGCCTCCTACCTGCACCACGATAAGGACGTCTTCAGCGCTCTAGTGCAGGCGACGGCCATACATCGCCACAACAGGCGGTACATGGCCTCCTACCTGCACTACGATAAGCACGTCTTCAGCGCTCTAGTGCAGGCGACGGCCATGCATCGCCACAACAGGCAGTACATGGCCTCCTACCTGCACCAAGATAAGGACGTCTTCAGCGCTCTAGTGCAGGCGACGGCCATGCATCGCCACAACAGGCGGTACATGGCCTCCTACCTGCACTACGATAAGGATGTCTTCAGCACTCTAGTGCAGGCGACGGCCATGCATCGCCACAACAGGCGGTACATGGCCTCCTACCTGCACTACGATAAGGACGTCTTCAGCGCTCTAGTGCAGGCGACGCCATGCATCGCCACAACAGGCGGGACATGGCCTCCTACCTGCACTACGATAAGGACGTCTTCAGCGCTCTAGTGCAGGCGACGGCCATGCATCGCCACAACAGGCGGTTCATGGCCTCCTACCCGCACCACGATAAGGACGGCTGCTCTCTCGTGATGGCCTGTTTTCCTGGTCAGCAGGGGGCTGCTCTCTCGTGGTGGCCTGTTGTCCTGGTCAGCAGGGGCTGCTCTCTCGTGGTGGCCTGTTGTCCTGGTCAGCAGGGCTGGACATGAGATGTTCCACACCGTTTCAACCAACATGGTAATTAATGTGGTTTCCCAGCAGATTACAGCTACTGCGGTTGGTGTTTCGTTGGAAGATATTCCTGTTACTGACTGGACCAATCGCATGGTTTTGATTATAATATCTTGGCAGCTGATCATGCAGGTGGCAGCTGATCATGCAGGTGGCAGCTGATCATGCAGGTGGCAGCTGATCATGCAGGTGGCAGCTGATCATGCAGGGGACAGTTGGTCATGCAGGTGGCAGCTGATCATGCAGATGGCAGCTGATCATGCAGGTGGCAGCTGATCATGCAGGTGGCAGTTGATCATGAAGGTGGCAGCTGATCATGCAGGTGGCAGCTGATCATGCAGGTGGCAGCTGATCATGCAGGTGGCAGCTGATCATGCAGGTGGCAGCTGATCATGCAGGTGGCTGCTGATCATGCAGGTGGCAGCTGATCATGCAGGTGGCTGCTGATCATGCAGGGGACAGTTGATCATGCAGGTGGCAGCTGGTCATGCAGAT
This sequence comes from Gammarus roeselii, assembly GCA_016164225.1. Classification (NCBI taxonomy): domain Eukaryota; kingdom Metazoa; phylum Arthropoda; class Malacostraca; order Amphipoda; family Gammaridae; genus Gammarus; species Gammarus roeselii. Next base: position 97 of record SDVV010003693.1, on the reverse strand, counting down.
GGCAGCTGATCATGCAGGTGGCAGCTGATCATGCAGGTGGCAGTTGATCATGAAGGTGGCAGCTGATCATGCAGGTGGCAGCTGATCATGCAGGTGG
>SDVV010003692.1:0-21036 GCA_016164225.1 Gammarus roeselii | reverse complement strand
CAAATTTCCAGTTTTTTCCGCTCCATTGTTTTGCCGGTCTTTGCAGTCTGGCGTGCTGTGGCATTTGTGCCTCCTGTCATGCTCTGCACTCTGGCCTGCTGGGGTGTGGGGTGGTCTTGGGGCAACCAAGGTGAGAAACCAAGGTGAGAAAATATCAGATTTGATTTTGTGGTTTTGTTTTTGTGTTTTGACAGTTGGGTGCAAATGTTGACTGTCTTCAGTGTTTTTTTTTTGTCAACCTATCAAGCGCGATCCGACCAGCCCTTTGCTGCAGTTTTGATACCGTGTTCTTTAGATTGCTGGGTCACTAAGGTATACTGCCTTCCATGCCTGCATGCCCTGTTGACAGGGCGGCAGGGGCTGTGGGAGGCTGCAAAGGTGAGATACAAAAGGGAGATACAAAGGTGAGAAAGGATCCAAGTTCTGCAAACTTAGATTCTGTGGACAGAATTTTCCAATGATTATCAACATTTGGTGGTTTTCTCAGCTTGGTTGCCCCAAGACCACTCCACACCCAAGCAACACTTGAGTGCAGAGCATGACAGAAGGCACAAATGCCACAGTACACCAGACTGTGAGAGCATGGCAAAATATTGGAGCGGGAAACAATCTGGAAATATGTGCTTTAGGCAACAAATCAGACAATAACTCAGTTGGTTATAAAACAAACCATATATAATAATAATAAAAAAACTAAAAAAGTTTATTCATATGCGATTTCCAAAACCTTGGAAATCACAATATTCAACTACAGGACTTGAAAGAGCAGGTCTTTGTTAGTAAGTATCAGCTACTTGTAGAAATTAGAAGCACGCACAGAATTTATGAAAAATCTATAAAGTGAAGGTGTGTTTTTCAGGTCCCCAATAACTTTGGTTTGGAAAATTGGACGTTCCTCAAACTTTGATGCTGTAACTAGAGTTTCCATTGGATGAGGGCTTAATTTGGTGGTGATACTCGGAATATGTTGCTGTTTTTTGTGTATGAAGGATTTTGGGAAGAAATATAAACTTTTGTAGATATATACATGAATTCAAATGCGGGGAGTCACCCCAGGTAAAAAAAAATCGGGGGTGACTCCCCGCACCTATTTTGTTATTAAATATCTTCAATTTTCTTAAATGAAAAGTAATTAAATGCAATTCTACACACATGTTAAGACATCTGGGAGTAAATGACTCACAACAATGATAACACAGCTAATTTCAAAATGCGTAACTAATTTTATAATGACCGGATGTTTTTAACACATGGTGACAAGTCTAGGCCTAAGTGTTGACTTATGTTTAATGCCCAGGAATGATTTTTTTCATCATATTTTCATATCTAGATAACAATACCTTACCTAGCATGACTTGTGTTCATGTCAATGCAATAAGTTTGCTCTAGAATTAAAGAAATAATCTTTTTACCTGTTCTATCATATCATTAAAAAGATTGTTCTTTCATATTATTTCCTAATTTACTAATACTTTAGGGTCATAATTAGTTCAGGATGTGGAGAAATGACTTCCAGTAAAGTTAAATTGCAATTATTGAAGAAAAACTTTATTGAATGCTGTGAAATTGGAAAAAAAAATCTGAGTCAAGCATGACTGCAGCAAAAGACAAGCATAAAAAAGACCTGTCAGATGTAATATTTTATGTGAAAAAAAATTTTAAGCAACTGATATATACTAATATAAGCATGCTCTATCTATTGGTACTCAGTTACTTTTAATTTGCGATTCAATTATTGATATATGGAGGGTGCGATGAGTCACCCCGTTTATTGCGTGGAGTCACCCACGATTAGGGGCCATAGCTTGCCGCACGGTTTTTCATAAATAACTCTTTTTTTTGTTAATGCTAGAATGCTGAAACTTATGCTGCTTCATGGTTATAATAGTAGCTATACACACCATACATATGGAGTTTTTTGGTCGCATACTTTTTTTGAGTTATTTCAAAGTATGCACAAAATGGGGGGAGTCACCCCAGTCGACGCTATATGGGTAACAAGTTAAACCTATAATTGATCCGTTGTCATAATGTTCTTCAAGTTTAGTCTATTTCTGCTGGCTTGAGACGTCACTGATGCCTGGAGGCTTGACAAAGGTCTAGGTTAGCTCGCTAACCATATAATAAAATATCTAGCTTTAGGTAGATGTTGTTTTACATGCCCTTAACAAAAAAGATCAGTGACTATCAGTGGCATGCAAACTCCATTGTGATTGACAGGTCACCAGCAAGCTAACTAGCTAGCATCGACCTGGGTGACACCCCGCATTTTCCGCTCACTTTGAAATAACTCAAAAAGTACGCGGCCAAGAAACTTCGTATCTATGGTGTGTACAACTACTATAATGATCATGAAGCACCATAAGTTTCAACATTCTATCATCAACCAAAAGGAAGTTATTTACTAAAAACCATGCGGCGAGCTATGGCCCCCAATCGGGGGCGATTTCCCGCACCAAACAGGGTGACTTCCCCCACCCCCTTTTTATCAATAATTGAAACCCGAATTAAAAGTTTGAGAGTACTAATCAAAAGAGCATGCCTATTTTGGTACATATCAGTTGCTTAAAATAAAATTTGCAGTAAAATATTACGTCTGTGACAGGTGTTTTTGATGCTTGTTTTTTGCTGCTGGCATACCGGACTGTGGAAGGATTTTTTCTCCCAATTTTGCCATGGGAAAAACAATTGTTTTCTTCAATAATTGCAATCTAGCTCAACTGGAAGTCATTTCTCCACATCCTAAACTAATTATGACCCTAAAGTATCAGTAAATGAGCAAGTATCACAAGAAATTGATCTTTTTGATAATTCAATATAACATGTAAAAAAATGTATTTAGTCAATTCTATAGCAAACTTATTGCATTACCATGAATACAAGTCATGTTAGATAAGGTATTGTTATCTTGATATGAAAATGTGATAAAAAAAATAGTTCCTGGGCATTAAACATAAGTTAACACTTAGGCCTAGACTTGTCACCATGTGTTATGAACATCAGGTCATTATAAAATTAGTTACACATTATGAATTTAGCTGTGGTGTCATTATTGTGGGTCATTTACTTCCAGATGTCATTATATGTGCAAAAAATTGCATTTAACTACTTTTCATTGCAGAAAAACGAAGATATTGATCAACAAAATAAGTACGGGGAATCAACCCCGATCATTTTTTCACCTGGGGTGACTCCCCGCAGTTGTATATTTGTATATATCGACAAAAGTTAACATTTCTTTCCAAAATCCTTCCTGCGCAACAAACTACATCATATTCCGAGTATCACTATCAAATTTGGTCCTAATCCAATGGAAACTCTAGACACAGCATCAAAGTTTGCGGAACATTGATTTTTCCAAACCAAACTTATCAGGGACCTGAAAAACACACCTTCACTTTGGTGACTTTTCATAAATTCTGTGCGCGTATCAAATTTCTATAAGTAGCTGATACTTACTAACAAAAACCTGCTATTTCAAGCCCTGTAGTCAAACGGTGAAATTTCCAACGTCTTGGTGCCCGAAAGAGGGGTGCGGAAAGTCACCCCGTTTCCAACCGCGAGGAGTCACCCCGGTCGACGCTAATTCATTGCTCAGACAGCTAGCCACCTGCTCTATATGTCAAAAATAAAACCCAGCTCACCCAACTCTCCAGGTTCAGGTACATCCCTCTTTTCCTGTAATGAAAAAAAAGAGCTGTTAGTCAACTATATAGGTAGCAGCAGGAGCATGACTAGGGTTGTTAGCACCATTTCTGATGCTCATCAAGGCAGGCTTATAGCAACTTCAACTTGTCTGTAGTTGGATATTTTTACATGCAGCGTTGACCGGGGTGACTCCCCGCATTTTCTACATACTTTAAAATATAACTCAAAAAGTACGCAGCCGAGAAACTTTGTATTTACGGCGTGTATAGCAACTATTATGATCATGAAGCACCGAAAGTTTCAACATTCTATCATCAACCAAAGAACATATATTAACAAAAAATCTTGACGCAAGCTATGGCCCCCAATCAGGGGGTGATTCCCCCCACCAAACAGGGTGATTACTTGCACCAAAAAAGGGGATTTCCCATACATCAATAATTGAAATGCAAATTAAAAGTTTGAGAGTACCAATACAAAGAGCATACCTATATCAGTAGCTATGTATCAGTTGCTTAAAATAAAATGTTATGTGAAATATTATGTCTGTGACAGGTCTTTCTGATGCTCATCTTTTGCTGCAGTCACACACTACTGTTAAAGGAATTTTTTTTCCAATTTCACAGCGGGAAACTATGTTTTTCTCCAATAATTGCAAGCTAACATTACTAGAAGTCATTTCTCCACATCTTGAAATAATTATGACACTAAAGTATCAGTGAATGAGCAAATACTATGCAAAAAGGATCTGTTTGATAATATGATACAACAAGTAATAAATTATTTCTTCAATTCTATAGCAAACTTATTGCATCAACATGTAAAAGGTATGTTAGCTAAGGTATTGTTATCTTGATGTGAAAATGAGATTGGCGTTGACCGGGGTGACTCCCCGCATTTTGCGCATACTCTGAAATAACTCAAAAAGTACGCGGCCGAGAAACTTCATATTTACGGTGTGTATAGCTACTATTATGACCATAGAGCACCATAAGTTTCAACATTCTATTGTTAACCAAAAAAAAGTTATCTACAAAAAACAGTGCGGCGAGCTATGACCCCTAATCGGGGGTGACTCCCCACACCAAACGGGGTGACTCCCCGCACCAAACGGGGCAACTTCCCGCACCCCCCATATATCAATAATTGAAACTCAAATTGAAAGTTTGAGAGTACCAATAGATAGAGCGTGTCTACATTAGCATATATCAGTTGCTTAAAATAAAATTTAACATCAAATATTACGTCTGTGACAGGTGTTTCTGATGCTTGTCTTTTGCTGCCGTCATACCAGACTGTCGAAGGATTTTTTTCCCGACTTTGCCGCGGGAAACAAAGTTTTTCTTCAATAATTGCAATCTAACTTCACTGGAAGTCATTTCTCTACATCCTAAACTAATTATGACCCTAAAGTATCAGTAAATGAGCAAATATTACGAAAAAACGATCTTTTTAATACTACGATAGAACATGTAATAAATGTATTTTGTCAATTCTATAGCAAACTTATTGCATTAACATGAATACAAGTCATGCTAGGTAAGGGATTGTTGTCTCGATATAAAAATGTGATGAAATATTTTGTTCCTGAGCATTAAACATAAGTTAACACTTAGGCCTAGACATGTCACCATGTGTTGAAAAAATCGGGTCATTATAAAATTAGTTACGCATATTGAAATTAGCTGTGGTGTTATTATTGTGGGTCATTTACTTCCAAATGTCATCATTTGTGTGTAGAATTGCACTCAATTACTTTTCATTGAAGAAAATCAAAAATATTTAACAACAAAATAGGTGCAGTGAGTCACCCCCGATTCTTTTTCACCTGGGGTGACTCCCCGCAGTTGTATATCTGTATATATCTACAAAAGTTTACATCTTTTCCCAAAATCCTTCTTACGCAACGAACTACACCATATTCCGAGTATCACCACCAAATTTGGCCCTAATCCAATGGAAACTCTAGCCACAGCATCAAAGTTTGCAGAACGTCAAATTTTCCAAACCAAAATTTTTGGGGACCTGAAAAACACACCTTCACTTTGGCGATTTTTCATAAATTCTGTACGTGTATCGAATTTCTATAAGTAGCTGATACTTACTAACAAAGACCTGCTCTTTCAAGCCCCGTAGTCAAACGGTGACATTTCCGACCTTTTGGTGCCCAAAAGGGGGGTGCAAGCAGTCACCCCGTGTTTCCGACTGCAGGGAGTCACCCCGGTCGACGCTATAGAAGATCATTTGTGGGTGTTAAACATAAATTAACATTTAGGCCTAGACTTGTCACCATGTGTTATAAGGATCTGGTCATTGTAAAATTAGTTAGGCATTTTGAAATTAGGTTGTGTAATTATTTTGGGTCATTTACTTCCAGATGTCATCACATGAGTGAAGAATTGCATTTAATTACTTTTCATTGAAGAAAAACAAAGATATTCAATACCAAAATAAGTGCCAGGAATCACCCTTGGTTGTTTTTTCACCTGGGGTGATTCCCCGCAGTTGTTTATTTGGATATACCAACAAAAGTTTACATTTCTTTCCAAAATCTGACATTCCAAGTATCACCATCAAATTTGGCCCTAATTTAATGGAAACTCTAGCCACATCATCAAAGTTTGCGGAACGTTGATTTTTCCGAACCAAAAATATCAGGGACCTGAAAAAAACACCTTCACTTTGGCGATTTTTCATAAATTATGTGCGAAAATTGAATTTATACAAGTAGCTGATACTTACTAACAAAGACCTGCTCTTACAAGTCCCATAGTAAAATAGTGAAATTTCTGACATTTTTGGTGCCCAAAAGGAAGGTGCAGGGAGTCACCCCGTGTTGCCAAGCGCCAGGAATCATTCTGGTCGACCCTAGCTAGCAATCACAGCATTTGAAAATATATGACCAGAAAAAATGATACCATAGCTGATGTTACAATGTATGTATAGACATACAGCCGTTTCCCCCTAGTTAGGAGGGTGGCAAAGTTAGGCAGACACAGAGGGGGGAGGCGCCAAATCTCCCCGCCACAAGACCGCCGTGTCACTGCCGAGGCTTGAACTCGCGACATGCAGCACCAAAGGCTGACACTGCAGTCGGATATGCTAACCACTCAGCCACGGCGCTGTAGCAAATTTAATAATGACTGGATGTTTATGCAGCAGTGTAGCTAAAAAGATCATCACATCAAAGATCATTACATCTAACATTCATCAAAATGACAGGTCACGCTCATTGTTTATAAAAAAAGATTGAAACATCAAAATAGTAGATAAGTTAACACCTTTGGCAATTATCACCGACAATTGTGATGAGCAGCAATTGAAAGATGAGCTACAGTTTGAATACTATGAGAGATAAACTGTTTCTTTGCAAATTATTGGAGAGGAGAGAGCTAGCTAGCAACCCAATTGAAAAAACATAGGGTTACGGAGGATAAATGCACCGTAGATGTCTGTGCAAAATAATTTCCAAGTTTGTATCTGTCCCAATTTTCAGGCATTGAAATTTGCCATGTAATATTCACCGCAGTCATTGGGCGATAAAATTTCTGATGTCAGCTCCGCTGTATGCCGATTGCATTTAAAATATCATAACAAAGATTCAACGTATGTTTTTATGCATGGAAATTTTTCTTGTTTTTGCACGACAAAATTTGAAATTTACTGCAGAGGAATAAAATCGAAGCCAAGTTGGCCAACAGCAATCAAACAATGAATGGCCAAAGCTCCAACAGACTACACACTTCCAATAAGAAAGCGTAATTTGTTTGACCAGCCAATTGCAATTCATTCCTTATAAAAACTCACAGTGGTTGGTCAACAGACTGATGCTTTTGCTCTACTCCTTACTCCTGCTACCTTCCACTGAATCACTGCAGTTGGAGTTGGCGAAATTACTTTGACGTGTGAGATTTACCTCTGTCATATGGTAGTCCTTTGCTTTGGTGATCGTGCCAGGATGCAAATTAATGTTCTGGCATTGTGCCACACATTATTCAAACAATATGGATAACAACTAAGTGCTCTACTCCTGGCCCCATCCCATCAGAGAAGTCTCGACCATTATTTTGGAAAATGCAACAGAGTGAGGAAGCAATTTTACATTGTTTTAGCATATTCAGTTTTTTCAACTCTCACCATGCATTTACCCATTGCCAGCATCATTGCATTTGTAACTGTATACAACTCGGTTAAAGAATTTCACAACATTTTTCCTTGCCTGGGAATGTGTGTTCTGTGAACAATTGCTGCCAGCATAAGCATTTAGGTCATGTCACTAGTGTAGTATTGTTAGAGAGCAGGTCTGCATCCACGTGTACCAGCATTCTGCCCCGCGTGCACATGAACGGAAATATGTAGCTGTTACCATTAACCTCATGAAAAACATCCTACCCACTCTCAATTCTATTGAATTGTTGCTGAGATTACTAGACTTTACTCTGGATTTCCAACCTGGCTTGAACAATGCCACAATTGAAGCCGAGGTGAACGCATCATTGCAATAACGCATTTGCTACCCAGTACTTATTTTGAACGCGTTTTGAACCGGAAGCTAACAGCGTCGTCAATATAGGCAAACCGGTTATCTTTAATACCACTTATATGTCCCATAGTTATTTTTAATCCTAGTATTTGCTAAACAAACAAATAGCCTTCAAGAGCAAAGAGTTCTGTTGCTTGAAGGCTAATCTTTTGTTTGTCTCATACTATTAGTACAATAATGATGTGGCATATATATAAGTGTTTATTAAATACCTCCCTGGTAGGAGTGTGGTATAAAAGGTTTGCATATATTGACAATGCTGTTAGCTACTTGTTCAAAACATGTTTAAAATAACTACTTGACAGCAGATGCATTATTGCTATGATGATGCGTTCACCTTGGCTTCAATTGCGGCATAGTTTCCACAAATAAGAAATGATTGGTGGCAGTAACAGATATGGGGCATACCACCTAATTGGGTGAAGTCAAAATGAATCATTGATAGTTTGTTACAGATTAACTTTCAATTTACACTTATGCGCTAGATTTAGACTTCAGTATGTATCTGGAGCATAATCTGTAGATTTCAGGCTAATATGGCGCACATTCACCTATCATATTGTGTACTATTCTACCGCACTGGCTGTGGTTCAAATTTTCAACCTATCATGCATAGCATTGGACATTGGTACAAGATTTCCACGCATTGTGCTTGATCAAGATACATAATTTCAGCACGCCGCACACTGCAATGCCAGACCATCCCCCGCATGGAATGAACTTTTTCCATTTAGGGCTCAGCCTAGCAATGGTATGATGAGGTGAGCATATGCTTATGTTAGAATGCAGCTATCAATTAGAAAAAAATGTTTTTTGAATCTAGTATTCATTTTTATTGTAGGCTGTATCCATGTCCTCAGCTGCAGTTTTCTTGATAGTTATGGGGTTTCAAATTTCATCACAAAAATCAACAAGCTATATTTTGATCATTGCATTGTTTTTTTACTTAAAGTGAAAATAGCTATCTATGGTATCATTTTCCAGGACAAAGCCATACTTTCAATTGAAATAACATGTGTACAGTATAACATGCAGGTACATTTTTGATGCAGAAAAATCGATGCATCTTAACCCAAAAAATGGTGTCTGGAGCCAAGATTGCACAATTGGGCGCAAGGTTGAGAACATTACGTGCGTTTTCATCGCTGAATACCATGACCCAAACCAGTTGTGCGCCTCAGAAGCTGAGGTATGCATCTTTAGACCTTCGCATGCATTTGCAGAGAATGTTTGTAGAATTACATGCGCTACTGTGGCAAGATACTGGCAAATATATATTCAGCAGTTAGAGGAGGGTACAATAGACTTCAGAATTACAGTTTGGGATGACTGCACAAAGACGCAGACGTCTCGCCAACCAGGCGTCCTCTGAAACAGAATGTAATGTCTAGACGATACTCTTTCTTTTGGTAGTTTGACAAATTATAATTAACAACCACTCAGTTCTTATTAAAAATAGCCATCACTAACAGCACCATTCACATATTTTGATTCCCAACCATACAACTGACAACGGTAATGCGTAATTTTGCACTTTTTTCCTCCGGCTATTCCATGAATGTTGCGCCTAGCTTATTTCCAAACGTGTCCGACGTCGGTGTTCATTTTCATCTATTGCCATAAAACAGGAACAGTAAATTGTTCAAACCAAGCCAGGAGTAATTTAATATTGCAGTTGAGCTATTTATTGCATTCATAATAAAGTCTAACCACTGATGCACTTCATCTTGACAAATATTACTTGTTGTATTGTGAATCGCCAATTGTTTATTCTCCCACTATATATGCCATATGGATTTTTGTTTGTTTCTCTGACAGCCGTCAATACGGAGTTTCCAATCAAATAAATTACTAGTTCTTCAATGATGTTATTGTGCATTGGTTAGGAACCTTGTGTCAGCTTGAATTGATATCCTTTGTAGGATAATGCATGCATAAAATTGTAGCACAACAAATAGTTTAAAGATTTGTTTAGGTGCAATATACTCTTTCGCGTGCAATATATTGGAAAAGTCTCTTCATATGTGCTTCTTCTCAAGATTTCATGTGCGCATTAATTATCTCTAATCAATGTTTGCCTGCCCTGCCCCCCGAATTGTGCAAACTGGTCTGGAGCCATCCTTCTACCTTCAAGCCACTAAATACTGCAGTAGAATACTTGAAAAGTTTGACATTCTATCTTCAAAATTTCTCAACGTGCAACGTAGCTACTAGAACACTCTTCTGGCATCACAACAAAGTTTGGCAACAATTGATTGAAATTTCAAGCCACAGCATCAAAACAGAATTTTCCAAAACAAAATTTTGAGGACAGAAAACACAACTTGCATTTCAGTGATTTTCTCACTTATTCTGTGCACTCATCAAATTACAGAAAGTTGCTGATACTTACTAACCACAACATTTCCAACATTTTCATGAACCAAAAAGGGGGTGCAGGGAGACTGAGGGAGTCAGCTTTGGATTGTCAACCTACAGGATGAGGGAGTCACCCCAGTTGACACTACATACCTTTTTTGGGATTGATAATTGGATGTGGAAACTTACAGTGTTCAATGCCAATGATGGTCACAATAGAATTTACACACTACATTAATCTGAAATGTTATAATCTTAAGTATTTGGAAAATTTGTTGAGTTACACTGTGGTTCACACTGTTTTTAAGCAGACATAATTTCTTGAAAATACTTCTTATAGAAGGAAACTACAACATGCTTTAAGCATCACCATATCTGGCAACAACTAATCAAAGTGCTAACTACAACACTTGAAGTTTATGGCACTATAAGCTTCCCAAACCAAAACCATGAGGGACCCAAAAAACACACCTCCACTTTGACTATCATAGGTCAATTCTGTGCACATATGAAATTTCTGAAGGAGGCTGTTACAAACTTACCTAATGAAGACTTGCCCTTCCAAGTACCCTGGTTGAACTTTGATAGTTAAAAATTTCGGTGGGGATAAGTGAAAGATCAGGCATGTGCAGTGAAGGATAAGTGAGGGATCAGGTTTATGTACTGTAATGCACTGAAAAACTTGGGTTGTCACCCCGGTTTATGCCATTAGAAGAATGAAAATATTCAGATAGCTAAGTCAAATAGTTACCAGAAGTATCAGCATTGGATGAATTTGATATGAAGCACTGGCATAGTCCAAAATTTGGTTATAGGTAACTACATCTCTAGTTTAAACCCAGCTCACGTTCACAAACAAGAGCTGGGGCCTAGGTTCAGACCTCCTGAACGCCAGTGGACGGGCGAAGTGGCAAGCTTGTCTAAACCTTACTTACACACCTTCATATTGGGGTACGTGATTTCGGTTTCGACAGCCAGCCCATACAGGAGGTAGGGAATGTCAGGCGACATTATCAGTGAACATTAAATAAATGATACTGGGTTGAGACAGCAGTCGTGTCTGACAAGCTTGCTCCAAGTTCGGATATTTTCATAATTTGTAGAATGCTTACCATTCTCATGTCGTTTATTCCATACAGAACTGCCGATAAGTTTTCTCTATTAGGAGCCATTACGAATAAAACTATTCAAATAATTATTAGTAGATGAAATAAACGAAGCTCGAACTGACGATTCAGCACCGCAATATTATGCACCACAGACGAAGAGACAACAGCTACTAAGACATGGTTAGGGGCCACGGAGTAATGCACGATTGCAGAGATGACCTTGTCGCAATGCAAGATTACCCCGTTCCTGAAATGTGGAGAAAAGTTAACACTGCCATCTGCTGGCAATGTATATTTGTGAGTTCGGAAGAAATAGTTACGACATTGCAATGTCTTGTTTAGTTAGCAGAGTATGATTAATTTCATAACATGTATAGAAGTGTCTTCAATTTGGTCCACTCTGATTGAAAATGTCAATCTCATTTGAATAAAATTTAATTCATTACACGGTGGTGATCTATTAACCCGCTTCATAACCACATAAATTAGATTTGCAACGATTTGTAGAGTGATTCCCTTTCTCCTGTAATGACATTATTAAATGAGGCATGACATGAATACCTATGAGAGAAGAAACTTGACGAAAAATAATTCGCTGGTCAAGCGCTCTGCACTGTATTCTCCACCCCGTCAGTGTACTGAAATAACAAAAAGTGTGGGCGGTAATTGGATAATGATGATTTTTTAGCTATTTATTTCCTTAAATTCTTTCATATTACATGAAACTCTTCAATATTAAAAAGAGTAGACCGTTTTCAATGCTTTTGCAAGCGTTCCAACTCAAGTTCTTCAGTTTACGAGTGTCCCCCAACTCTTCAAAATCGTGTCACCTAATGCTGAACGTATTCTGGTTGAAACAGCTACACATAGAATGAGCTCGTTCACGTGACTGCTAAAAATTACTGCTCATCAATCGTAATGTGCAGGTGAACTCATAACGACAAAGATGTGACGTTATCAATAACCTACTAAATCATATCTGAATGAATTTATAAATATATTTGTGTCTAAATGCTCCTGTATCTGTGTTATTGCTATATTAAAGAAAAAGTAATCGCATTGTATGTTTAAATTTTGGATGATCTGTTCAATGGGGGTGGGAAATAGTTTGCTCACAATTACTGTGTTGCCGTTTTAGACGTAAACTTAATCTACTTCGTGATGAGCGTGAGCCCGTCCTCGGTGAACTAAGAAAACATGAAGTAAAACGCCTTTGTTTTAATGCTCCCAGATAAATCACGGCAGCGTAAGCATTAAACAGACTGCTGAGCGTTTGACGTAATTTTCTATTTACGTATTATTTGGTTTGACTGCCGCTGCAACTACAGTTATAACACTGTTCACGTAGGCCGATAAATAACTGTTCTCTCGCTCACATCAAAGAGCGTGAGCTGGGTATTGACCAACTGGACCCGCGTGTCAAATCAGAAGCTACCAACCAGATATTACAGTATTTTGGTAGTAGAATGTATACCATTCACGTGTTATTTATTCCGTACAGAACAGTCAACAAGTTTTCTTTTATTAACTGCTATTATGAATGAAGTTATTCTAAATAGATTCCTAATTACCGATATTTTAAATGTGAATCTGATAATTTACCCACGCAGACGACATAACGACCAACACAATGTTAAGAATTATATTGACGTCACCGGTGCTCGAGTTTTCGAGAGTTGTCCTCCCCCTACGTTTTTGTCTCTACACTTAGCGCTATAGAAAGGCTTTGAACTCTTATTTTTTGCTTTGCCCACCTTAACTGGTCATACTCAATTTAGCACATATTTTGTTTATTAAATTATCATCTCTACTGCAGCACAAGTAATGATGTAAGTGATATATTATTAGGAAGATTTGCAATGAAAGACCGAAGGTTGTGGCAGCGTAGCGGAGTGAAGATATTGCAAAACATTTCTCAACTTTTTGCCTTACGGTTCATTTTCTTACATTTTGTTTAGAGAAATTGAAGAAAGTCTCAGAGGTCCGCTCGTTTCTTTTTGGGAAAGATTGTGAACGATTTTTTCGTTGGTCAGATCCACAGATGTCCTTTGATTTTGCATGCTCAACAGTTCCACAGTGAATGTGTGGTTTCCACTTTTTTGTATTATGATCGACGCTGTTCAGACACGTATCGACCGATTCGCATCAGTGTTGCATGCTTGTAAAAGAAGATGTAGCCATATTTTAACTCGCATTGGTGCTACTCTTTACACCTTCACAAATGTAGAGACATGAAAAAAACACGCAATGATCGTCAGGGGTGAGATCACAATTGGTGACAAGTATACTGCCTAATGATGACGAAGTTATCACGAGATAAGAATTCGGCAAACATGCACGTGACACCACCAGTGCGTCAAAAACCGGATTAAAAAATGACCCCACATTGTTAAATGCCTTACTTCGTCTGTTTACAAATTGCTTTTAGCTTTTAAAATCGAGCGAATTTTCCAAAATGTGATTTGAGGCAAAATTTAGCAAAAAAATCAAATTTCATACGAAATACAATATAAAATTCTGTTATTCCACGCCAAAAAAATGTTTGTAGTACCAGTTATAAAAGCTATCTGGTTAATATCTATCTGTGAAAAAACATGATTTTGGGAACTTAAAAGAAACTAAGAAAGCTGTTATAGCTATTGCATTCTGGGCCAGAGTTAAAAAGTGGGTAGAGTGAAGAAATCACGGGGCTTCACATCCTGGGCCCCCACATTTAATGTAGTGTTTTTATTATCATTATACGGTACAAGGCTTGTGACTACCAGTCGTATTATTAAATGGCAAAAGCTGCCCTGTCATTAGTATACGGCACAAGCTGCATTATCAAAATCTGTTTACGACTCCACAGTGGTCCTTGGTCGATTGCCGGAGGCTGGTCACTGATCGGACATTGTAAGCGTATAAAATGTTTTTTTTTTCGTAAAGAAATGCGCTAATCGATCCTCCAATTGTCTTGCTTAATTTGGGGCCGTAAATAGTGGCCCGTATATTTACATAATCGCGCTAGGGTCGGTTATGAGTAGAGTACAGTATCCATTAAAGGCTCATACAGGCCGCTACAAGTCATTCGTGACAAGCAGATATGACCACCCATACAACGGAAGCCATTCAATGGTGCTCTTAGGCTATAATAAATAGTTTAGAGTAGTTATGTTCGTTACAAGAAGATATAACCACCCATACAACGGAGGCCATTCAATGGTGCTCTTAGGCTATAATAAATAGTTTAGAGTAGTTATGTCCGTGACAAGCAGGTATAACCACCCATACAACGGAGGCCATTCAATGGTGCTCTTAGGATATAATAAGTAGTTTATTGCCGTTATGTTCGTGACAAGCATATATAACCACCCATACAACGGAGGCCATTCAATGGTGCTCTTAGGATATAATAAGTAGTTTATTGCCGTTATGTTCATGACAAGCAGATATAGCCACCCATTCAACGGAGGCAATTCAATGGTGCTCTTAGGATATAATAAGTAGTTTGTTGCCGTTATGTTCGTGACAAGCAGAAATAACCACCCATTCAACGGAGGCAATTCAATGGTGCTCTTAGGATATAATAAGTAGTTTGTTGTCGTTATTTGATCTGAGGATTCTTTGAGGTTTCGACATTCAGAAATAGGAGAATGTGGAATAAATGGACGAACATTCGATAAAACGTTTAATTTCCCCGTCGTGGTCAACGGTCAACACGACGTACACGTCCGACCGCCACCGTGTGTGGAATCAACCATGTCGTGTGATTTCATCCATAAATTTCTGATCACACGCCAATATCAATTGTTGCCTGCAGAGGCAACAATTCAATCAGCTGATCACAAAACAAATATCAACATATCATCAGGCTGATTGAATACCTTTGGTCTCTGTGAATGTATGTTTTCAAAAATAATACGCATCGGAAAAAAAATCCAAAACTCTTAATTTTCGACGTTTTTTAATAAATAAATCAAAAATATGGATATTCCATAGGCAAATTTAGCATCGGTTTAGTGTTTGCATGAGGTAATAGTCTGATTCATGGGAGCAGATTTTCTGTCTACAATAAAAATTGTACACAGCTTTCCAGAACAATTTTAATTAAGACATTGATCAAGAAAGCCTGAATATGAAGGGTGAGCATAAGGTTCTTCCTCGTGAGTGGCCATATCACTTAGAAAAATATTGCATGGAAGAAGTCGGGCACCAAAATGTGTTCAACAAAGACAGGAATAAATCAAATATGAAATTGAAATAAAAATATTAATCAATAATGATTTTGTAATGCCCTCGCTGCTGCTCAGTAGCGATTACGGTGCTGTCTCTGTGACTAGTGTCATATTGACTACGATGCTGTCTCTATGACTAGTGTCATATTGATTACGGTGCTGTCTCTGTGACTAGTGTCACATTGATTACGATGCTGTCTCTATGACTAGTGTCATATTGATTACGGTGCTGTCTCTGTGACTAGTGTCATATTGATTACGGTGCTGTCTCTTTGACTAGTGTCATATTGATTACGGTGCTGTCTCTGTGACTAGTGTCATATTGATTACGATGCTGTCTCTGTGACTAGTGTCAGGTTGATAACGGTTCTGTCTCTGTGACTAGTGTCAGGTTGATAACGGTGCTGTCTCTGTGACTAGTGTCATATTGATTACGGTGCTGTCTCTGTGACTAGTGTCATATTGATTACGGTGCTGTCTCTGTGACTAGTGTCAGGTTGATAACGGTGCTGTCTCTGTGACTAGTGTCATATTGATTACGGTGCTGTCTCAGTGACTAGTGTCATATTGATTACGGTGCTGTCTCTGTGACTAGTGTCATATTGATTACGGTACTGTCTCTGTGACTAGTGTCATATTGATTACGATGCTGTCTCTGTGACTAGTGTCAGGTTGATAACGGTGCTGTCTCTGTGACTAGTGTCATATTGATAACGGTGCTGTCTCTGTGACTAGTGTTATATTGATTACGGTGCTGTCTCTGTGACTGGTGTCATATTGATTTTCTTTCGTATTTATTTTACAGGTGTAATTATTTTTCAGATTATATCTGTATGACCATTGGTCCATTATTAATCTAGTTACCTGAAGTAACCTGTCTCTGAAAGCTATTGTTGTGTTGGTAATGCGGAAATACTTTGCATCAATTTCCAATTAGATCTTCACTGTCAATAAATATCATGATAACTTTACAGTATCGATAATGTAAATAAAATAGTCATACATTTCTTGTTGCAAATAAATTTCAGAAAAATAGGATTCAGCACCTTGTTGTGCTTTTAAAAAATGGTGCTTCATTCCACGAATATATGCAAAAAGCTCTGTTACACTGACAGGTGTATGTACCCAAGAAATTGGATTTCCTTGATTTATATTTTGTGAAAAAACATTCTGTGTATTGACATACATGTAGGTTATTACTATAATCTTTGTTATTCTCATAAAGTTGTGAATGAGTCACTATGTCTAACCAATGAAGAACGTCTGATTTGGTGCAGAGGAAAACCTCGAGCGTCAGAAGTGACCTTGTTCCATTGTTTCCACGACTGTTCGGCTGTGCTTCATACTGTGTTGACTACATTGACAATTAGATGGTATTTATACAGAAACACGTACAATAGCAAAATCATTCACAATTTGATGTATTCCTACAGAAACAGGCGCAGCAGTAAAATCATTAGTTATTTGATGGTAATCCTTCAGAAACAAGTACAACAGCAAAGTCATTGGTACAGTAGCAAAATAAGGTAGAGTAACAAAATAAGATTCGCTAGTGGTAGAATTGAAATGATGCATGAAGATATACTTTTTCAACTAGTTATTTTACTTGATATGAACTTTTGTTACGGCAATAATTATTTAATCATAGCTTCGAGATGAATTGTGCATATCAATTCTTATAAGGTCCGCATAAAAATACATTCTAATTTAAGCCAATCTTTCATCGTTAACGAATATTATTTGCTACTGAGCTCAGTTAATTTTAGACCAATCTCTTATCGCTAACGAATATTATTTGCTACTGCGCTCAGTTATTTTAAGCTAATCTTTCATCGTTGACTAATTTTACTTGCTAATGTGCTCAGTTAATTTTAGGCTGATCTTTCATCGTTAACGAATATTATTTGCAATTGTGCTCAGTTAGTTTTGAGTCAATCTTTCATCGTTGATGAATTTTATTTGCTACTGTGTTCAATAAGTGTTGCGCATATCTTTCATCAATAACGAATTTTATTTGCTACTGTGCTCAGGTAATTATGAGCCATCTCACATCGTTAACGATTATTATTTGCTACTGTATTCAGGTAATTATAAGTCATTCTTAATCGTTAACGAATATTATTTGCTACTGTGTTCAAGTAATTATGAGGCATCTTTCATCGTTAACGAATATTATTTGCTACTGTATTCAGGTAATTATAAGCCATCTTTCATCGTTAACGAATATTATTTGCTACTGTGCTCAGGTAATTATAAGCCATTTTCAATCGTTAACGAATATTATTTGCTACTGTGTTCAGGTAATTATAAGCTTTCTTTCATAGTTGACGAATATAATTTGCTACTGTGCTCAGTTAATTTTGGGCTAATCTTTCATCGTTAACGAATATTATTTGCTACTGTGCTTAGGTAATTATAAACCATCTTTAATCGTAACGAATATTATTTGCTGCTTTGCTCGGTTAACCTCATTGATTGGTGCGCACTCGATAAGTTGGGACAAAACGACAACAAATGTGGACTGGAACGCAACTTACTGACGGTATCTCTGTGTAGTTGCCACTCGTTGACTGTTTTATGGACCCCAGTCTATAAATCGCTCGTGACAGGGCTTAAAGCCAGCAGGTGTTAGGGGCAATTAGAGTGATTTAAGACGGAAAATAAAACCTGACTTTCTGTTTAGGTCAGTAGACTGAGTCACCGAGACTCCCTTCCTAAGTTCAGGTCGCACATACTTTCATGTAGTTGTTGTGAGCCTTTGTGTCTATGGCTCGCTTGAATTACTCGTGGGTATGTGAAGTTGTAATAAAGAAAGTAAATTCCACTAGCACGTTCATGAAAAGGGTTCAAACTCATCTGATTCAAAACGACTTCTGAGTGGTGTACCGCTGTACCCTGCAAACGACTTCTGAGTGGCGTACCGCGGTACCTTACAAACGACTTATGAGTGGTGTACCGCTGTACCTTACAAACGACTTCTGAGTGGTGTACCGCTGTACGTTGCAAACGACTTCTGAGTGGTGTACCGCTGTACCTTGCAAACGACTTCTGAGTGGTGTACCGCTGCACCTTACAAACAATTTCTGAGTGGTGTACCGCTGTACCTTCCAAACTACTTCTGAGTGGTGTACGCTGTACCTTCCAAACGACTTCTGAGTGGTGTACCGCTGTACCTCACAAACGACTTCTGAGTGGTGTACCTCTGTACCTTGTAAAATACTTCTGAGTGGTGTACCGCTGTACCCTGCAAACGACTTCTGAGTGGTGTACCACTGTACCTTGCAAACGACTTCTGAGTGGTGTACCGCTGTGCCTTGCCAACGACTTCTGAGTGGTGTACCGCTGTACCTTGCAAACGACTTCTGAGTGGTGTACCGCTGTACCTTGCAAACGGCTTCTGAGTGGTGTACCGCTGTACCTTGCAAACGACTCCTGAGTGGCGTACCGCAGTACCTTGCAAACGACTTCTGAGTGGTGTACCGCTGTACCGTGCAAACGACTTCTGAGTGGTGTACCGCTGTACCTTGCAAACGACTTCTGAGTGGTGTCCCGCTGTACCTTGGAAACAACTTCTGAGTGATGTACCGCTGTACCTTACAAACGACTTCTGAGTGGTGTACCGCTGTACCTTGCAAACGACTTCTGAGTGGTGTACCGCTGTACCTTGCAAACGACTCCTGACTGGTGTACCGCTGTACCTTGCAAACGACTTCTGAGTGGTGTACCGCTGTACCTTCTAAACGACTTCTGAGTGGTGTACCGCTGTACCTTGCAAACGACTTGTGAGTGGTGTACCGCTGTACCGTGCAAACGATTCTGAGTGCTGTACCGCTGTACTTTCCAAACGACTTCCGAGTGGTGTACCGCTCTAACTTGCAAACGACTTCTTAGTGGTGTACCACTGTACCTTGCAAACGACATCTGAGTGGTGTACCGCTGCACCTTACAAACGACTTGTGAGTGGTGTACCGCTGTAACTTGCAATTTGTTAAAGAATTCACTATTCTCTCTGGGATTCAATGTTACCGTTTCACTCATATCTCAAAATACTGGCATATAAAATGACACGTAATAACAAGACTATGGTTAAGAACGTGGCTCGTGTAAGGTATATGATTAAATTTATCATGGTAGATAAATGGGGAAAACGGGCAAATATATATCCGTGTCGTTGGACGAACTCAGAATAAGGGTTTCGGCATGGGCCTGAAAGTCTTTGTCTAGTTTAAAGTCCTGGGCTGTGGCGTCGCGTCATTCTTCTGCAGCATTCTTCTACGTTAGTACCGTAGGACAGTCATACATCCCGACTCCCACGGGCATTACTTATTATGACTTTGAGACATAAAACTTCGTGAGCTGAAACTCATTTACTGGAGGATTGTGAATAAATAACTCGACGCAGCAGCTCTGTAAAACTCAACGAACGGAAGTTCATCTTCACTTTTAAAACCGTTGAAAATCGAAGTAATATTTTCCTAATAAATGTAGAATAATATCAGTAGTTACAGCAGGTATAATACATTCTATAAAATCGAAAAATGCAGATTCATCGCTTACTCGTAAGTGTAGTCCAAATGAAAACTTTTTAGAAATTAAAAAATCTGCGATTGAAGCATTACAAAATGTATTACAATGTTACTGAAACGGTATTTCCCGGGAGGACTGGGTTCATTTTCTCATAGAGTCTCGGCATCCTTGCCAGACTAGCGAATAGCCGCAACCCTGATGTAACATCCTCAGCATCCTTGCCAGACTAGCAAATAGCCGCAACCCTGATGTAACTCCCTCAGCATCCTTGCCAGACTAGCAAATAGCCGCAACCCTGATGTAACTCCCTCAGCATCCTTGCCAGACTAGCAAATAGCCGCAACCCTGATGTAACTCCCTCAGCATCCTTGCCAGACTAGCAAATAGCCGCAACCCTGATGTAACTCCCTCAGCATCCTTGCCAGACTAGCAAATAGCCGCAACCCTGATGTAACTCCCTCAGCATCCTTGCCAGACTAGCAAATAGCCGCAACCCTGATGTAACTCCCTCAGCATCCTTGCCAGACTAGCAAATAGCCGCAACCCTGATGTAACTCCCTCAGCATCCTTGCCAGACTAGCAAATAGCCGCAACCCTGATGTAACTCCCTCAGCATCCTTGCCAGACTAGCAAATAG
>SDVV010003691.1:0-21039 GCA_016164225.1 Gammarus roeselii | reverse complement strand
ATATATCACCTCACCTCAGTGTCGGAGGCCGTGTCGGAAGTGTCGTCTCGCTTAGGAGGCGCCTTGTGTTGTATTTCCAGCTTCCTGCGCTCGCGCTGTCGCCGTTCCTCCTCCCCTCCACCATCATCATCGTCTTCTTCCCCTTCCCCTTCTGTTGCCGTGTGGCTCTCATCACCTTAGGAGGGAGGTGGGGTAAAGGGTCACCTTACAGCCGGTCCTCCTCATAACGTGGGGCGTGGGCTCCTCATTTGGGCAAAAGGTGACTCAGCACAACACTTTAATGTGGCACAACACTTCAAAGCAGAGTTGTAGTAGGTATATACCAAGGTAAAAAAACATTTATACTACTATTTCTATGCCAAATGTTTTTTTAAGGTACTTGGAAATCAATCTGAAAGTACTACAAAATCACATTTTAATAGGTTATTTCAAAATAAAACCCCTTTTTTCAAGGTTGTTAGTTCAAAGGTGACTGCATTCTATCCTAATAAAGATTAACCAAATTACTCTACCAACTCGAGTAGTTGACTATCATATCATAGGTTATAAGTGTGTTATATCAAAATTTCTTAAACTGTAAGACATTTCATATAGAATAATGTATGCTAGGTGCTAGCCTATCAGTAATTAAGTACTACCATACACAAAAAAAATATAATTACATAGCTATAATTATGCAATCTAGATACTCTCAAACTAAAAAAATGTTATCACAATATTTCCACAACAGCTTCTATTAATTATTATTAATTATGAGTTCATGCTTATGGCCTGCCCTCTGCTACAGCCATACCAATCGCCTTATGTTCTTGATGCGGGTTTAATTGTTATATAAATGGGATATATTCAAATACTGCTTTACAGATTTACAAAAATATATAACATAGTTTACTTTACATTTACTATACAGGTAACAACTAAGGTGGATTAACACATGTTTTCACAAAATAGGTATTAGAAATTATTAATATGCCCCTCATTTTATGTCCCCCAACTTTATTCTTAAAAGCTGAAAAAGTAACGTTACTATGGTGAATACTGAGTAAAAAGAGTTAACCATTAGAGAGAAAAAACAAATCACTCAAATGAGTCAAATTATTCAAATCAAATTGTATAGGTAACCACAAAAAACTGAGCTCGTGAATATAAGTATGTTAACTTCCCTGCCCTGAAATTTCAATTACCTCATAGGAACCTCATAAGAAACACAAAACACAATTAACTAAACCTTATCTACATTCTGTAAGGCAATAAACCTGCCAGAAGGCTGTAATAAATTCTAAAAGGCTATTAGCTTGACTTAATAAAGTAAATAGAAAATACCTATATTATGAATGTAGCTGTGTTAGTTTTGACTAACTAACATCCTGTTGCAAAGCTAAATCCAAAAACTCATCATGGGACGACGCATTCAATCTATCAGTGGCTGCCTTACTAATTCTTGTTATGGCATACTCTGTAGACTTCCTCAAGTGCTCCCATAGACAATCTATTTTGGAATTCATATTTTGTTCGAATCAGAACAGGGATGGTGAAGAAGTTGGAGGACAGAGTAGATTCGCGTGTTCTGAGATGGTTCGGGCACATGGAGAGGATAGATGAAGGTAGATTGGTGAAAAGGGTGATGGATGCGGAGGCGAGTGGTCGCAGGCCTAGAGGTAGACCGAAGTTTGGGTGGATGGATGATTTAAAGCAGGCGTTAGGAAGGAAAGATATGAATGTGGAAGTGGCGAGAGACAGTGCAATAAACAGACGTGAGTAAAGAATGGTTGATTTTGACGCTGCTCTGATGTGCTTTCCCGCCCTTGGCATCACGTTGATGGGATGGTCGTGGGTGGGGAGGGCCCGGCCATTATGACGCGGCGTGTGTGAACCAGTGAAAATTGTCAGGCCCTGCTGCTGACAACGGTTTCTCGGACTGCACTCGTGACCCGGAGTGTCTGTTGTGGGGTTGCCGGCCGGACCCCTTAGCACAAAAGGGCTAAGTTGTGTGAGTGAGCATATGAGGGTGTGAGGTGCCCCTTGCCGTTTGCCACCCCCCTTTCTGGGGGATGCAGCCTAGTGTCTGTATCTATATATTTCGTTTGCGATGCTTACATCTCCGTCAATAATTTTGTTTCTTGTTTTACCATGATTATTGGGCTCAGCAGTCTCAGAATCATACATCACAACCTCAAAATCACTAAATTCTTTTGCATTGTGTCTTCCACATTCAATCATTATGAATTGTATAATAAATAACTTCCAAAGTTCAGGCATGTAACTTAGGTAAGGGAACCTAAGCAATCAAACAAGATTGAAAAGGACCTTGCTCTTGTAGCTTACACACACACACACACACACAACTTCTCAAGCACAAAGTCACAAAAGATGTCTGTAAAATTGACAAACTGAAAGAATTTGCCTAGAAAGTAATGGAAAATAGGATAATTTAATTTTTTGTGCAGGTTTTAACAGAAATAAATTCAATTATTTCCAACACTGTTGCATCTTGACAGCACATAATATATATTTCAATTTATATTATATGTTATTATTATACCATGACTATTACTTTCAGTCAGTACATACAAGAAATATCATAACTTCAGCTAAGGAATAAAGCTGTTCATTAAGTATTCAACTGATCAAGCTAATAAAGGCAACAGGGAAGTAAATGGTATAAGGAAATAGCTACCACATATAACCCAACTTGGTAGATAAAATTATTAAAATAGAAGTTCACTATATTTTTTTCCTCCCAAATAACCAACATTTGCATAAAAGCTTATATTTTCCACAGAAACCCAGGTTTTTAACTAAAACCTCCTGTTTGTCTTTTTGAAAACAGTATGTTTTTTTATAACACTGCTTCAAAGTGAGTGCTTCACAGTGCGGGACAACCACTTCTCAGTGAGACAACTACACACTTAGAGCTACCAAACTCATCCCTATGCTGCGCAATAAATTGTACAAAAACAGACTATGTGAACTCAATCTTTATTCACTAGAGAAACGTCGAGTCAGAGGTGACATAATCGAGGTGTAAAAGATTATACAGGGTAAGGAGAAGGTCGACTGAGCAAGCCTTTTCCCTTCAAATGCAAGCAGAGTGAATTTGCCTAGGAATAATGGCTACAAAATTGATGAAAGCATTTCTCACTCGACCCGCAATTTCTTCATGTATTGAGTTGACACAGAACAGAACAAACTTCCAGTGTAAACAGCAATACAATCAAAATGTTTAAGTCACGGCTCAATAAAATCTGCATAAACCGCCAATAAATAGCTAAACCATTCCACTTCTTGATGATTTAAAAACAGAAATGGCACACAACACTCTCTTAGACGTTCTATTCCAGACTAATCCTCTTGCTATCAAAAGGCAATCTAGTCTGGGTCAAAAGGCATCTTGTTTTCTTCTTACACTTGTAAACTACAGTGTCACAACAAACTTCACTTTGTGGCACGGTAACTTCCCATTGTGGCACAACAACTTACCATTGTGTCACAACAACTTACCATTGTGGCACAACAACTTCACATTGTGTCACAACAACTTCACATTGTGGCACAACAACTTCACATTGTGGCACAACTAGTTCACATTGTGGCACAACTAGTTCACATTGTGGCACAACTAGTTCACATTGTGGCACAGCTAGTTCACATTGTAGCACAACAACTTCACAGTGTGGCACAACAACTTCACATTGTGGCACAACAACTTCACATTGTGGCACAACTTCACATTGTGGCACAACAACTTCACATTGCAGCACAACAACTTCACATTGTGGCACAACGGTTCTGTGTAGCACGCCAACTACACGGTGTGGTACAACAACTTCATAGTGTGAAATTACACTTTCCAGGGCCAAACAACACTTTCCAGATGTAAGCAATATTTTAATGTGAAAATGCACTTGACAGTGTGAAATGACACTTTACTGAATGTCACTTCCCACAGAAAATTGTCAATTATTACTGTAACATGTAATTTCATACAAAACAGTTGAGCAGCACTGTGAAATGCTGTGAAGTGTAGTGTCACACTTAGAAGTTTCAATTCACTCTGTGAACTGTCATTTCAAACTTTATAGTACTGTTTTATTGTGAAATATCTGTTCACACTGTATAGAGCCATTTCATTCTGTTGTTTTGTTTCATAGAGTATAGTATCCTTTCACTCAGTAACGTGTCATTTCACACTGTCAAGTGTATTTTCAAACAGCGCTATGTGAAACAACACTTCACGTCTGAAATAACATTCGACGGAGTGAAACAACACTCCACAGTGTGGCATGACAATTTACAGTGTAGCACAGCACTGTAAAACCAGCCCCTCATATAGTGGCCAACCCAACCCTTCACTTTGTTGTAAACCAGCCTTCAACTCTGCGGGATACTAGCATCTCACACTGTAGCACAACAATTGATCAGTCTCGCCAACCAGCCCGCGTTATTGTACA
This sequence comes from Gammarus roeselii, assembly GCA_016164225.1. NCBI lineage: Eukaryota > Metazoa > Arthropoda > Malacostraca > Amphipoda > Gammaridae > Gammarus > Gammarus roeselii. Next base: position 16,588 of record SDVV010003691.1, on the reverse strand, counting down.
AAAGACGGCAGCCGCATTAGAAGGGGCAAAATCACCTCTTGCTTACAAAATAGATGGAGAAGGGAGCAGCAGATATAGAAGTTATTACTAGCTTGAAAGTATAAAGGTCTCATTAGTATATGCACTGGAACAGGACTGGTTTGTGATGCTAGCTACAACACATGTGTGTGCCTGCTACATGTATCAACAGATTTACACAACACACGCTACACAGTGGCGCCATCCAATGGAGGATCTATAGATTTTATCACTTTCCATAGCGCAGGAGGGAAGCTGTCATGCAGTCAGTTGCTTCAGTTGACGCAGTGAAAAAATCGGTTCTACCAGTGGAATAACACACAACCTCTCATTCGCGAATCTAGCATGCATACCATTACTCTACACTGCTACTCACATTGCTAATGTCATAGAAACATTTGGTCTCTCTCACGTTGGTTACCATCTTTCATTATGCTGTGTACCTCATCCTCTGCATTGCACTCCTCCCTTCCACGTCTCCCTGCCGGACTCACCTCACTCTGCAACACCCTCCCCCATCACACTCTGTGTCCCACTCCATCTTCACAACCTGTACCACACTCCCGCCACTTCCTCTGCGCATCACTGCCCTGCACCCTTTGCAATACACTCCCATGGCCTCACAAGTTGAAATTACATTCCAATTTCTTTGACATCACATGTAGTCAAGATATTTGAAAGAGTGATGAAAGGACGGATAGTAAATTTCCTTGAAAAAAATAAATGATTCAACTACAAGCAACATGGTTGCAGAAATAAAAGGAACACAATGACCTAACTACTGGAGCACTATGATGAACTAATCAGTTCATCAAATAATGGATCAAATGCGGATATGATTCATCTCAATTTTGCCAAGGCCTTTGACAAGGTAGATCACAGCATACTGTTATCTAAATTGCATAACGCTGGAGTCCAAGGAAATGTTCATAAATGGATAAAAACTTTTCTCAAAAGCAGAACTCAATGTGTGGCAGTAAATGGTGAAACCTCTGCAGCAGTGGAAGTCCTTAGTTGGGTTCCACAAGGCACTGTGCATAGCCCTCTGCTTTTCTTAGTAATGGCAAATGACCAGAGCAAAATCTGTCCATATTTATCTGTCTCCTGCTTTGCAGATGATACCAGAGTACTACGCATAGTAAAGTATGAAAGATATGTAAAAAATGTTCAAGCTGATTTGAATGAAATCTTCAAGTGGGCAGACAAAAAACAACATGCAATTCAATCAATCTAAATTTGAATTACCAAGATACAAAAAAAATCTGACCTAAAGACAGGGTCTTTATATTATTTTATCAACATCAATGTTGCCATTGAATGAAAATAAACCTTGCAGGACCTATTCGTTATAATGCAGAATAATGCTTTATTTAATGAACAAATTGCAAAAGGTTGAGGCTAGTGGCAGAACACTGTGTTGCTGGGCCATGAGAACCCTTGTGTCATGAGATAAAAGAACAATACTGACTCTTTGGAAACAACTAATCCAATCAGTTATGGACTATTGCTCTCATTTCTGGATCCCACATGAACAGATAGATCTAGAAAGACTTGAAGCAGGTTAAAGAAGCTTCACATCAAAACTTACAGAAATAAAAGAAATGGATTTTTACAACAGATTGAATACCTTGAAGCTATACCCAATCCAAAGACGTTTTGAAAGATTCATGATTATTAACGTTTGGAAAATTCAAGAGGGCTACACGGTCATTGTAAATGGAAAAATTGCACTAAAAAAGACTGAGATATTAGGTAAGGATTGTCAGAATGTGCATTTTTGAAGAGCCAGAGCAAACAGGCAGTGAAAAGATGCAAACCAAAGCATTTAACAGTTTTACATGCCGGCTCCTCAGCTATTCAATCAAATGCAACTGGAAATTTGTGAAATAAAATGTGAGCCGCAACTGTCAGCCACAGCAAACTTTTTGAGGTTCAATAACCGATTGGACAAGTACCTCAGCTGTGTTACTGATAAACCTCTACTGAATGGATACCCTCACTGTGGAGATAGCTATCTATTCCACCGTATCGCCGAGCCAGGATCTGACTGGCGAATGTGGCGGCAACATGCAAATACTGATGCCACTGCAAGAGTGGAAGATGTCTCCGCACATGTGGGTTAGGTGGCAGCTATGCTGCAACCCCCTTTTTTAAAGCAAAGACCCTCCGAGTATCCATGTAAGTATCTCACCCTCTGCGCCACACGCTTCACTGTAATCATCTGAATCCAGATCAGAGTCCGAGTCCTGTCCATAACCACCCCGACAGACTTGGCTTGTGTTCCAGGTGGTGCCGATGGTAGGCTTGGTGCTCCCGGTCCTTATTCTTCCACCGCCGCCTGCCTCCTCCTTTCCTTCATCTTCGTCGCCGTCTGTCGCGTCCTCCCCCTCACTGCGTTATGGAGGGTTACCAATGCAACATAGATTGGATAGAGGCACAAACAACGCTTTTACGGGAGATAAAACTGATCAAACACTCGGGTTTTTTGAGGAGTTAACATGCCACGACCAGGCTGGACGAGAGCTGATTTTACTCAAAAGTAGTGTGTTGTAGCAGATAACTTTTGAACTATTGAATCATCTACTCACAACATTTGGATTTTTTCCTTACATTTTTCTTTCAAGACTTGATTGCTGTCCGATTTTGGGAAAGGTAATCGGGATTACACACAAAAAAAGTTTAAAGAATTGTTTCTTATAACATTTATTATTTGAATAACTACAGGAAAATAAACGCATTCTCGCGGAATTACATGTCAATATATTTCCAATTGAGTTACATGTTATGATAACAGAAGGATTAGATACAACTATGCAAGTTTTAGAACCATTCAAATTCAATTTTGAAATAACCCATTGTAGCCTTGCCACACAAAACTTTTTACTACAGAATTGCTTGTCATGAAAATTTCACTACTCTGGGGATACAACTTTTGTCAGAGCATCACAACAGATGGATGACAGGAAAAACCAACAGACATATGGATGGACATTCATCCTCTTGGAATAACTGTCTTGAACCTTCTGAAATGATAAATGACTCTTCATTGTACAAAAAAAATAAGAGTGTAGAACAATACATCTCTTTGAAAGGTCTGTGCTAAAATTTGGCAAGAAGATGTCCAAAGTTCTGTTGGATATTGTTAAGCAAGGTGTGCAAAAATAGAGTAAAGGACACCTTCACAACACAGGAATATGGCTCTGATTAATAATTCCCACCAACAAGGTTAACTGAGGTGCCTTACCTTGCTTGCACTGCCCAATTCATAAGCTAGGTATGTATGATCCTTCACGACACAGGAATAATGCCATTATTAATAGTTATCACATTATCACAAGACCCTCACCAACAAGGCCAATGGTGGTGCCTTACCCTGCACTGCCCTATCCAGATGTTAGGCATGTATTATCATTCACATCTCAGCTCGCACCAGTGACTGGCATCCACTCTCCAACAATTGATGTGTATGGGCTGTGTGGACTACAACCTTGCATGTTGTAGTCCTCACAGCCTGACTTGTTTTCATACATCATAATCACTGTCACGTTTCTTTCAAAAACTTACTTTGTAAAATTACCAAATGAATGTGAAAAAATAAATGGGTACATTAAATTTGCCCACCATGCAGTGGTTTCTAATATGTATTCCAGATCATCACCTATGTTCCCTTTAACCTCACCTGTCGCTGTCATCCTCACTGTCATTGCTTGTATCATCCAGTTCATTAGCCGAGGCACCGAAGTTTCTGTCTGTCCACTCCTCTTCAGAGAGATAATCTTCTTCATCACTTCCTTGTTCTACTAGTGAGTTCTCAAACTCCACCCTCTCAGGAGTGGTGCCCCGGTCCTCCATGTCAGCTCGCACCGCTCCTCCGCTCAGCTTGGAGAGCACATGTCGGCTGGAGAGGGTGGGTGTCTCCATGGCTGTTCCCCCCTTGGTGACGCCAGGCACCACCTGCGGTCGGGAATACAGTGCTACCATCACCACACTACTCTAGACCAACTACAGTGCTGCTGAGGGAAGGGCACACCAAGGCAACTGAGAAGGGTGCACTTCAAGATATGTGAGAGGAGTGCACTGCAAGACTACTGCCAATGTGGACTGTTGGAGATGAATGCCTCATGGGAACAATGTGCGTTGGGTAGACAAATGCATTCAAACACATCATGGCCTTCAGCAAATAGTGCATACTTACAACCCTCAGCTACATGTCTCAATAATGTAAATAACTGGATGATCATCAAGACTGCTATGCTGACCGGCCTGATTGAGACACAATGAATTAATGAAGATTAATAAGAACATGACCAGGAAAGAATATATTAAATACATTTTTTATATTCCTTATCACTGCAGCTGAGGTGAATCAATAGATAAAGTCATAACTGGAAAAAAATAAGATAAGAACAAGAACAAGAAAGAATATATTATATACATTTGTTATATTCCTTATCACTGCAGCCAAGGTGAATCAACAGAGAAAGCCGTAACTGAAAAAAAATAGGTTTGCATGACAAATCTGAATGTTATGGTTCTCTGAGCTCATGTGTACATGGCACCAACACAACCTTTTTTCTAGGGATCAATTCAGCAACGATGCCACAGAGCAGGCACTGAACTGAGACCATCTCCCTGCAATCCAGTTCACAGTAAATCAGCAGCACCCTCCAGTAGGCACAGTGTTACAGCCGTCATAAATAATGGACAAGTTCCATGTTGCTGACAGATTCGTGTGTCTTGGGACATATATATGTAATACAGATGCATGCACAGCTAAATACTCTGGGTTGTGTAAATCTGTGGAAGAGCAATCAAAGCGGGATATGTAGCAGTCCAGAGCCAGTATGAACGAATTAGAGAGCAGTACTGCAATACTGAGATGTAATGGAACGTCTTGTGGTGGGGCAATGTGGTTCAGACAACTATCAAGAAGATGCCTTCAAAATTGTGATGTGCATTTCATGGAACCAAATTGGAGAGACCTCAACAGATAGCTATTGTTTAGCTGAAGTAAATGCATCTACATTTTGTAGCACAATATAGTGGTCAAGTGCAAGTGTTTCCTCATCACGGTCATTTGTCCAACACAATGTAGCATCCTTTTGTAATGAGCTAGCATGCTGAATTGGGATACAAGAGAGGTGTTGGATTGGAGGTGTGTAACATAAAAGGACAGAAAAAAACAAGGAAGCAAGGTGCAAAGCTGATAATGCATTTTAAATTGGTCAATAAACATGATTGACCACAAATCAGTGAATGAATTAACTATGAACATGAGATTGCTATATGTGATATACTATCAAGCATGTCTAGTTCCATCTAAAGAAAATGAAAGTGATGTAAAAAAAATAACGGCTGGTGCAGAATAGCATTCCCATACACATCAACAGACTGAAATTAATGAGCAATCAAACAGATTAAATAAAAGGTTGCAAACACAGATCAATGAGCAACAAGGAAATGATACATGATGCTGGAAGATTTTTCATAATAAACTAAATCAACAATATGACAAGCCAGCACCCTTCCACTGCACAGCATCCAGCTCTACTACCTGGGAAACCCATTAGCTGCCATATGCAAGACATCAGCAACCACACAGATTAAACCAACTGATATGAATAAAAAATAATATACAAAAATTATTCAGATACATATGTAGGGCCGAATCCATCAGTGGGGAGTTCCCAAGGGTACAATGCATCTCACAGTTTCCATAAGCACTCAAATACATACCAGAACTTAGCCCTTCAATGCTAGAAGGTCTGGGCACACACTTTCAGGTCAGGAGTGAAGTCCAAGATCAATGTCAGTAGCACAGCCAGTCAGACAGCTATCACTGGTTTATCCATGCTGTCTCATGATTGCCAGGCCCTCCTCTAGTCAGGTCCATCCATTTTCTCAATGAGATGCCAGAGGGCTGTGAAGCACATCGAGGCCACCTCAAAATTCATCTATTCACGCCTATCAATTGCCTGTACTGAGATGGTTCGGGCACATGGAGAGGATGGATGAAGGGAGATTGGTGAAAAGGGGCGAGTGGTCGCAGGCCTAGAGGTAGACCGAAGTTTGGGTGGGTGGATGGATGGTCTGAAGCAGGTGTTGGGAAGGAGAGACATGAATGTGGAGGTGGCAAGAGAGCGTGCAATGAACAGGCGTGAGTGGAGAATGGTTGATTTTGACGCTGCTCTGATGTGCTTTCCCGCCCTTGGCACCCACTGTCAGGATGGTCGTGAGTGGGGGAAGCCCGGCCATTATGACGCGGCGGGGGTAAACCAGTGAAAACTGTCGGGCCCTGCTGCTAACGACGGTTCTTCGGACTGCACTCAGGACCCACAGTGTAAGTTGAGGGGCTACCGGCTGGACCCTTTAGCACGAAAGGGCTAAGCTAAGTTGTGTGAGTGTGAGCGTATGAGGGTGTGAGGTGCGCCTTGCCGTCGGCCACCCCCCTTTCTGGGGGATGCGGCCTAGTGTCTGTATCTGTATCAATTGCTTGCTCTCCTGCTACCTCCACACTTATTAAGCACAGTAGTATAATAAGTAGGTCTGGGACGGACTAAGAGTCCATCCTAGTAGTACTTCAATTTAAAATTTGCAGTGCTACAAGCCCAGCCTTGATGTGCTGCACAGTGCAAGGCTGCAACAGAGGTTGCCTCCTTTGCAGCAGCTGTTGCCACATTTTCTAACTTTGAAGTGTGGGGATTGGTTTCCCAGTGCTTGTTATGATGTTGCTACAATTTACCACATCATGTGGTAAACAAATCTAGACAGTGGGTATCTTGATTGGAAATAAATTTTCGGCAGGTGATGTGCTGAAGACTTCCAATTGATGTATTTGTCTATTTTTTCTATTCCTTGAACTATAATCTCTATCAAAGGCCCTTTAGGTCATGCTTTAGTAAAACCATTTGTAAATTTATAGGTGTCTACGAGTTGCCCCCTTAGATGACATCTTTCCAGTGAATCATTGTTATTTTGTTTTGTATCTCAGTTTTGGGATCATTTTTGTTGCTTGGTGTTGTTGATAGCCCATCCCTCTTAAGAAAGGGGACCAGAATTGAATTGCAAATTCCAAATGGGGTCATATGAATAAAGTGTATATACATTGGAAGCATAATGTCCTTGTGCTTGTAGTGAAACTTTCTGGATATAAAGACAAGAACTCTATTGAATTTCTTCAAACTGACATCTACTTGGCTTATATTAGCAATCCTTTGTTATCAATATTACAAGATCTGGTTGCTGGTCCATTTAGTTAGGTGCTGTGCTCTGATGCCAGGTAGTCAAATATCCTGTTGTGAGTTTCATTGTGCATAACTATGCATTTATCAAATAAAGACTTTATTTGCTACATGGCAGACCACTCGACTAGTTTATGGAGGTCACTTTGAAATGATAAGCAATTCTACTTGCAGTTTGCTTTATGGAAGAATTTGGTGTCATCAGCAAATTAATATCTTGCTAATAATGCCCAGGTGAAAGTCGTTTATGTAAGTTATTATGAGGAGGGGCCCAAGAACATCTCCCTGTTGCACTCCAGATGTAACTGTAACTCACTGACTATTTCCTGCCTGAACAGAGTTGTTTTGTGCAGCCTGTGAACAAGTTTCGGAGCCACCTGGAATTATTTCTGACTATACTGTGGGTCTCCACTTTTTTCATCAGGTGTTATGGGGTACCTCATCTAATGTCTGTATAGAAATCAAGATAAGTAAGGCCAACATCTTAATTTTCATCATATATCTTGGCAATTTTTTTTGAAAAAAATCAAGAAAATAGGTGAGACAGCTTAACTTAGATCTGAATCCATGTTGAGCATCCTTTATTAGATTATTTGTGTCTAGACGGTATGTTATTCTTGCCTATGTATCTTCTCCCTAAAGCCAGCTTCACTTCTACCATTCACCTAAACATTGATCTTCCTCAAGGCCCACACCCCTTCACCTCCCTTGCACCACCCCCTTCTACTTACTTCCCATCATCCATCTTAACCATGTGACCAACCACCTCAATACATGGGAATCTACTGTCCAATAACTTCTTTACCTTTCTTGTTCAAATTCGATGGTCATTATTGGTCCCATCCCACAGCACCTCTCCAGCCATGCCTCTCAAACATTTCATTAAAAAACACAACATTTTATTCATTTCCACACCCATTGCAAACATAAAATGGAAGCCAGGAAAATTCAGGTCATTTTTGTATAAGTTTATTGAAAGATACAAACCACACTGAGAGCCACAGTCAATTCTTGACAGGTGCCACCTCCATTCAACCTGTAAAGGTAAGGTTACCCCAATTCATAGATGTAGCTGGCAAATGTCATAGCTATATAAAAAAAACTGCCTAAACTAATTACACATTTGTGCCAGCCAATCACAAATTAATGTTCATTCAACCAATGGAAAACCACAAATCAACTACATATCCACCCCAACTACTCATCCTCTGCAAACTGCTCATCATTCATGAACTACTCATTGTAAACAATCTCCTCTTCATCCACAAACTATTGTTTTCAACCAACTACTTGTTCCAACTAGTTGTCTTAAAGAAATTACTCAAGAGTCTAGGCTAGGAAAGTCACACCTCTAGGCTTGGCTAGTTAGGGGCTATGGTAGTTGCACTACAATGTGGTTTGGTATTTCCCAAACTGACTACTTGTTTGCCCCATTCCTGATTGTTAGCCCTGTTTCTGATCAAGTCAATCTGACTCTTGACTTTTTTTTCTCCAGGGCTGAAATGCCTTGGGTAGTGGTAGGGTACTAACTAGTACGGTGATGATGTTGAATGTGTTTCTCTCCTTTCTATCCTTACAACCTTCTTTTTCTGTATGCGTGTGGGAATTTATAAGCCTCGTTGACTATCCCCCCCCCCTCTTCTTTCAAGGAAACACTCAACATGAGCACTCATGCTTGTTTATTTTCCTTTCTCTAATCTAATTTACTACACTTTTCATCCACTGGTTCATAATCCAAAACCACTAATCATCATTCACTTACTAATCATTTCCCCACTATCTACTCATCATCCACTAGCTGGGTGGAGTTGACTATGAAATGCAGCTCGGAGCTCTGCTGCTCTTTCCCCCCACAGGCAGGTCATTGCATTTGAATCTGGTGAAGTGTTGAAAAAAATTTCATTGTTTTGAGGATTCAGGGTTATTTGTTCTGTTTGAGAAAGCTCTGGATATTGGCACATGTGGTCATTATTTCAATTTGGTGATTAATTGCAGACAAACAGACAATAAATAACTAAATAAAATCCCTTGTTTAGAAGATGCCTTGTGGTATTTTGGTTACATAGGCCAAGATTATTTGATTCTCGCTGTATTCAGATTTGGAACCAACTGCCTTCTGAAGTAATGCAATACAATTCCCTTCATAGCTGAGAAGTTAGGAAAGTTATTGTAAAATTTTTGCTAAATCCAATGAGTTTGGGTTCATGTTTTTGAAAGTTGTTGACTGTGTTCATGGACACTTTTTGTTGACCTAATAAGCGCTCAACCAGCAACATGCTGCAATTGTTTTGCTTTGTTGTTTTTTTGTCTGCGGGCGTGCTGTGTTCTACTGTCTTCCATGCCCCATAGTTGGGGCTGTTGGAGGCTGCAAAGGAGAGATTTAGCATCTAATTATCATACACTTTAATCCATTATCTTATCATCATCCCCTAACTGCTCATCATTCCTTCATCCATGAACAACTCATCATCCACTGCCTATTCATCATTCACCAACTGCTTCCCATCCAAAGACCAATCATCCCCCAATTTATCCTCATCCACAACTACTCTCATCATCCACTAACTGCATATCATCTACTAACTATGCATCATCCACCCACTGCAGAGCAGTGTATCCTACTTCAGGAATATTTCAGTGGTAAAAGACTATGCATGGCAACACTTGCAAGTGAGCAAGTCTCTGCTACACAGGATGTCACTTAAACGATCTCCTGGAGTCTTCCCCCTCCATCTCAGCTGTGTTGCAAGTCAGCATGTCAAATGAAATTAGGGTCGAGCATGATTTTTTTTTATTCACACACTTCAACTCAAGTGTTCTAACACTGCACTGCCAGTTCACTAAGAAATTGAAGGCAGATGAAGATACTAGAAATTATGTACTTCTCTTTAAAGAAGTATCTATCATTTATGAGAAATTTTGACAATCACAACAGCTAACTGGTTGATATCATGCTCAGGATACTGGGATGAGCAACAGACTAGCAGTTGCCATTTAGAACAATGTCAGGAGGGCTAAATCTTCATTTCCACCCGGCTCTGCGGGAGGACTGGATGGGCTGCATCCTGATCATCTCAGAGCTTTGCTGGGATGTGAGTTGGGGAAGCGGGTGCCCGCCTGCTGTTGCAGCTGACAGAATTCACTAATATGGTGCTGAGAGGCGAGGTGCCCGATTTCATGCTTACCATCTTCTTTGGAGCTTCTATTAGCGCTTTGATGAAGAGGGACAGTGGCATCTGCCCATTAGCCGTTGGGAACACCTTGAGATGGCTTGCTACCAAAGTAGGAGTCAAACCACTGTCTGTGAGACTGGGCCATGAGCTTTGCCCTGTACAGCTGGTCTAGATATCCAGTATCCGGCAGTCAGGACAGGCCGGATATCCGGTATTTAGCTAAATCACTATCCTGTGCATCCCTACAGTAAAAAGTTATCATAAATCCATCAACAAACATAATTGAGGAAATTGATACCGTTCATAGAATAGCACCCGACGCAAAACAAGGCTGAGGAGTAGCACCTAAGAGACCGTCACACAAAAACTTGATAGTGAAAAAGTGTGCCATGCTCAAATCAGAGTTGTTATTATTATAGATGTTAGTATCTTTATCATGATGTAGCTATATTATTATTTTGTGGTCCGGTCTGGGAGAACTATTGCTACCTATGCCAATGATAAATTTTGTAATTACAGAGATGTCAATGGTAATAGCTATCTGTCCATGTACATTCCAAGGCTATCTCAAAGTTTGGCTGGATACACTGGGAGATGATAAATACACCCTTGTCATTGCTCACTGCCTTTCTATCAACTACAGGATGCCTGTTGCTATGATTAATGTTGTAACTGCATACGCAAAGGAAAACTTAACGTATCTTCATAATTTTGTTTCAAAAACTTTAGTTCAATTTTCTCTCAACTCAAGGTAGATGAAGCTTTTGTTTGCCCTTCTAATAAAACTGTAGCATCTGTTTGTTCATTGTGTCTATAAGGGTTGCTTTCTATGGCAAGTTCTTTCCATTTTATTGCTCAATCGTTATTGAGCATTTTCCTCCATGAATAATATGCGCTTGTTCCAGGTATTTTCTCCTTTCTGGCTACATTGTAAACACACCTATACCAGCATCTCATTCAATTGATTTTTTGCTCCCTCCACACTGCTTTCCTGGTTAACAAGTGGTTGGTGAACATTTTATAATTTATTTTGGCACTGAAAAAGTTTAATTGGTGGCTTGTCATATTCTTGGATGAAATTTCAATTTTTTCAGTATTCCTTTTCAAACGCCAGCATTGACTTTTATTTTGATCACAATGTTTCTGAAGCACTGTGAATATTTCACAAACACTAATTCCAAAAAACTGTTTTTACAAGTTGGTTATCAAAATTGAAGGACAGTAGGATTTTTTTAAAATATATTAGTGCTCTACCAGAGCTTTACAATGATTTATTGCATGTCATGAATGCTTCACAATTGAACAAGGAAAAAAATACTTATGCAAATTTGTGAATTGGAGCATACAAAAAAATATGTAGAAAGGCAGTACAGCAAAAGTTTCAGAATCATGTATTGCAAGTCATGATAACTTCAAAACTGTAGGAGAAACAAAAAAGTCTCAACAGCTTTCAATATTAGAATAAAAGAAAAACATACAATTACAGCACTTGTGAGTGCCTTTCATACAATATATTGTATGCTGTGATGGTGCAAAAACTGTAGGGTAAGAACAATCCCAAAAATTATTCAGCTATAATCTATGATAAAATGCACTAATTGAATGTAAAAAATTGCTCAACTGCAGTACTCAACAAAAAGCTGTGGAATAATATATTGCCTTATTATGATTTCATAATTCTGAGAGGTATCACAATTATTGTAAGAGTTACAACTGACAGACGTATACACATTCTTTTTGCTGTTAGGGGACAAAACCTTAATGAATGACGCACAGCATTCATCATTCTACTAGAAAACAATTGCACTGAGCAAAACAAATTCCCCCAGCTATGGTTGGGAGACTAAATGTTTACTTAAAAAAATTGTTTAAACTGTAGAGATTAAAATCGAATTGGGTTACACCAATATTGTGTGAAATAACCTAAAAACATATATTTTCAATATCACAGGGCCTCAGAGAATTCTTCAAACAAACTTCAATCCATGGTTGGGTTAGGTAAAATAAGCACATTTTACTCTATGGCATGTCCAAAAATGATTGGTTCAAAACTTTCAAAGACTTAAATCAAAAAGTATGAAATCTTCAAAACAGCGCATGCTGACAAAAACTTGGTACGTATCATGTGAATTCTGATATTTCTGTTATTTTCTCAACATGTCATATACCAAAAAAAAATATTGAATCCTTAAAATCAAATTTTATAACCTAGCATCTAACTTCTCTGTACTTTTTCCTACATTGGGCAGTCAATCTACTGCAAAGTGATCAACGATGCAAAGTTATGACGCCTCTGCAAGGATAACTGAAACTCTGGATGTCTCTGCCCATACCTTATGAATTACATTACTCAAGCGGAGTGATAGTCAAACTTACTCATTTTGGAGTGAGTTTGACTATCACTCCGCTGGCACTTCCAGGCATGCATTGCAGCAGATGTGTAAAATTTCTAACAGTTTTAGTAAATATCTAACCTAACATTGAACTCTGTGTTGTTCCTTCATAATAATAAGCTTCTCCAGATTTTGATTTTTCATTTTCCCACCAACACGCAGTAAATTTAAAGTCTTCCTAAGTTTTGATCCAAGCATTTTTGGACATACCTACATCAAGTAGAATGTGCTTATTTTACCTAACATAACCTTCTGTTGAAGTTTGATCAAAGAACTCTGAAACACACTGTTTAATAACAATAACAAAACTCAAGAGTTCTATAAAAGTAGTTCAACCAATAAATTATGATTACAGAGGTCTTGATAATAACACAAAAGAGCCGTAGGCCTTCACTGCCTGAAAAAAGAAGAAGAGATAGCATATGGCAATCCCATGCAATATCATGATCACTACTTCTTTAAATGTAACTTACTGGTTCAATTACTCAAGGAAAACTCTTGAATTGCAATATTGTTAGGAAAATTAGGAAAATATGGGTCTAGTATGTTAATTTATACAGTAGTGTAACCCATTCTTTGTTAATAATGTGTTAACTTTGTTGGTCTGAACATGTTCATGTCATCTAGTCATAGCTGGGAGCATTGTTTTACTGCTAAACCGAAGAGCTGCATAACCCATAGATATTGCTGATGTTAAAATATTTCAGAATACAACAATTGCTTCAAAGCCAAACATAACAACAAAGAACACTAGATTTGAGGTCTTTTAATGAAGGGTTGTAAGGTGGAGACAGTTGGAAGTATCTTAATAATGTATATCAATAACATTTTATATACAAATTAGCTACCAATTGGGCTTAATTGAAACTCATAACATTGAATAAACACAGCACTGTAGAAATAGAGATCAAGCACTATGAATTACCATTTGCAGTGGAACTTGTTTAACAATGTTACCACAACAAGCAGAATTAGGAATACAAATAGTTTCTGACAATGATGCCATTGTTTGTAGGCAAGAGGATGGCAAAGAGAGAATAATGTTATTGTACGTCAGGAAGAGCAGTATTCAAGCGTAGGAAGAGTGAGCAGCTTCAAGAGGGGGACAGGGTAGAGTGAGAGCATGAGCCATGTCTCTAGGGAAGAAAAGCCAGCGAACGCCACCCTCACCGCTACCACCAACTAGAGAGTGGGCCGGGTTGGCTTGAAGCAGGGAGTCGTGGTCTGTCAACATATCTGTCACGGTGTCAGGGGGCTCTGTGATAGAGACATATGTCAGCCTTGTGTGTTCGATGCATTCCTTCACTGAGCTGGGCAATGACTGTACATGCCTATTGCAAACCTCTAATCCAGCAGGACAAATTGAAGGAAGTACGGAGAGAGGCTGTTTGCGGGATACACCAAATGAATCAGTTTGGTGAAATACAGCCGAAGAAAGACATGAGAAACGGAGAGCAGAGTTGATCTGCCCATGCGCGCGGTTGATAGAGTGGCAAGATTGCTGTTTTGGAGAGGAGGGCCATGGAAGGCCTATGAAAGAACTGTTGTGTAGCATTGCGTTGCAGTCGCTATGATTAATGTTGTGGGGTTCACGGAAGGGAAACACCAAGCCTCCAGTTGATCTGCCTATGTCACCAAATGAATTATTATGTAAATGAGATTTTATATCACAAAGCTCCCAAAACAAAGGCAAAGATGTTCGAGATGAGTTATGGTAATCGTGATCTTGATGAGATGCTGCCAGACCGATGTCACAACCAGAAACAGCGAAACGTGGAGGCGTGCAGCCTAGGCTGTAGCTTGGCCTTTGGCTGTCAGCAAGGACGGGTATTCTTGATGGGCGCGCCGCAGGTAAAGCACGGGCTCTAGGGCACGTATTGCGCAACATCACACTGTTTTTGTGAATTCTAGGAGCCCGTACCGAAGGCAAGCAAGACTCTTCAAGCCCAATAAGAGTGTCCCGGGAGCCATTGTACTCATACCGTGCGGCCGGCGGAAGAGAGGGTGAGCCTATAGGAGAGTCACACCGGCACCGCGAGTCCAGCCCTCGGGTGGAAAGGCTTGCACCGGCAAGATTAGGCTCAACAAAACTTCTGCAAGCTAATCTTTTGCCGAAGCAATCCCGGTCGGTGGCAATATGAGTTGTAATGGAAATGTTTTTGCTGTGAGAGGTAGCGAGTGGCACGTTATCTTCTTCCCCGTTGCCATCGATGTCGGACTGAGAAGACAAAGTAGGCATCCCTTCAATTAGCGACTGAAAGGGTTGTGGTAAAGTGATGGAATTCATTTCGTGGACGTCATTGAACTGAGCGGGAAGATCACTACTGATGGCATTAAAATGCATCATGTCTCTGTCATCGAGATTTGGGCTTCTTATTAACTCCTCGGCGGGATGCAAGCATATCGCGCTTTGGGTAACCAATTGAAGATGTTCCATCTCGCCAGAGTTTTCGGGTGAGGGTGCGCTGTTCAATCCTCTGACAGTATCACACAGCATTCCGTCTCCTCTGACAATATTAAGGTGTCTTGTGTCCCCCTCGCGTAGGCCTAAGTGATTAGTGCTTTCTTTCTTGTTAGTTGAGTCTCTTCCAGGTACAAAAGTAGCGTGTGCGTATCTTTCAGGTATACAAGTAGTGTGCGCATCTCTTCCAGCTATGGCAAGATGCTCCGTATCGTCTCTGTCTGACACAATACGTACTTTGTTATTTACGCATTTGTCAAAGTGTCTTATGTCTGTACGTTCATAATGCCTTATGCTTTTTTCTGTCTCAGTGAAGTCTCTCGAACTCCTCCCAACACAAAGGTACCTTTCACTGCCTTCCTGAGCACGCCGACCCTTCCCGCCCCTCCCTGCTGCTGAGAGGTGCAGTATGCTGGCCCCGTCACCTTCCAAATACCTCACACCCTTCCCGCCCCTCCCTGCAGCTGAGAGGTGCGTTATGCTGCCCCCGTCACCTTCCGAATACCTCACACCCTTCCCGCCCCTTCCTACTGCTGAGAGGTGCGTTATGCTGCCCTCGTCACCTTCCGAATACCTCACACCCTTCCCGCCCCTCCCTGCTGCTGAGAGGTGCGTTATGCTGCCCCCGTCACTTTCCGATTGCCTCACACCCTCCCCGCCCCTACTGCCCCAGTAGTAACGTGAGGTGGCCCGCCTCAGTAGCGCTGTATAGTGATGGGGCGAGAGGCAGTCTGTGAGCCAACTGCTATAGTGATTGAGCCCACTGCATGAGTGGGGCAGAAAGCAACCTGTGAGCCCACTGCTACAGTGATGGGGCGAGTAGCTAAGCTCACTGCTCAAGTGGTGAGGTGATTGACTGAGCCCACTGCTCGAGTGGAGGGGCGAGTGGCTGAGCCGACAGCAACAATGACGAGGAGAAAAGCAGCCAGTGAGCCCACTGCTAGACTGATAGGATGAGTAGCTGAGCCCACTACTAGAGGGGTGGGACGATTGACTGTTCAAGCGGAGGGGCGAGCGGTTGAGCTCACAACTACAATGATGAGGCGAAAGGCATTCTGAGAGTCCACTGCTAGAGTGATGGGGCGAGCAGCTGAACCCACTGCTAGAGTGATGGGGCGAGCAGCTGAACCCACTGCTAGAGTGATGGGGCGAGCAGCTGAACCCACTGCTTGAGGGGTGAGGCGGTTGTCTAAGCCCACTGTTTGAGTGGTGGGGCAAGTGGCTGAGCTCACTGTTCACCTTCACAGCCTGAGCCCAGTCCAGCACCTGCAAGGACCGCGTCACGAGCTCCTATTAGTATCA